>NDXB01015947.1:344187-358492 GCA_002631895.1 Agapornis roseicollis
CAGGCATAAATAGGGAATAAGCATTTGGTTTTTTTTCCCTTTCAGTAAATTATTTTGGTTTTTTTGCTTTTTTTTTTTTTTTTTTTATTAAACAAGGATAGATACAGCAAGGATGATTTTATTTGACCCAATTAAAAAAATTACCATTAATCACTGGTTTCCATTTCTGTGTATTTATCCCGTCACAATTTGGCGTATAAATGCTTTCATATGAATGAAGTATACGCAGAATGCAATTCTCTTACCAATAAAAATAAAAAATCACCTGAGCAACCTGACAGTTGAATCAGCTTTAATCTTAAACTGGATCTGGAGGGAGTGGGCAGAAGGCTACAACTGCTGATAGAGCAACATGAAATGAATTAGAAGTCTGTGAGAATGAATTAGCTACTGATCTCTGACTTCATCCTTATCATGACCCCAAATGTGTTGGTGTGAAGTGATGCATTTAACTGCTTTTACTCTATATGCTCTGATTGGAGCAGCAGCAATATTTGTATATACATTTCTATAGAGTTAGGATACATACAAAGGTGAAAAGGTGACCAGATCTCTGAAGTTGGAGGAATTTGTTTTACAAATAGCTGGGCACTGTCTATATTACTGGTCACTAATTAGGTGGGTATAGTGGTAATTAGAAATTCAGATGTTTTATTGTTTCTCCAAGAAACAGATCAGTAGAATAACACCATATGCATGATGACAAAGTCCTTGTAAAATATCTCTCTGGTTACAGTCTGTAGTGTTGTGAAATTAGTACTATAAGCAGCAGAATTGACCGAGTATCTGACTGAAGAGCTATTTTTATAAGCCTTGCAGAACAGGTGGTGTTTAACAGTCTTAAGATAGTGAACCTTTTTACTCAGAATTTGATCGTGTTATATGTGATTTATAAAAACCTGATTAATTTAACCAACATGGGACTGATACCTCAATGCTCATTGTCTTTAAGTCCATGCTTCTGAAGTGGAATTGAAGCAGACACTGTAAAACAGTTATTTTTCATGGAAAGGCAATAATGCATATATACAGGTTGAGAGGCATACGTAGTTCCAAAAGTTGGAAGTAAAATTGGCCATAAAAGGTTATTTCTGTTTTGTGGAAAATTCTAGGAGGTTGACATTTTGTTTCCTCCCATGCTGGAACAGAATGTTGACATGGTGGAACTTCAGGCGAAACAGAACCATTTCTATCTTTTCTTTTGCAAATGTGGTTCTTTTCCCCTTGGGGGCCCTGCCTGGCCTGCTGCCTGGCCCACTGGTAAGTGAGCTGGGAAGGAGCCAGCCAGGCTAGCCAGCTGGTGAGGCAGTGCCTGCCCACCTGAGGGACAGTTTTAGCTGGATAAACATGTTCTCGAGCAGCACTTTTTTGTTCTCTTGAATCAGCTTTTCATCAGAATATTGTTGAACTATATGTTGAGCTTTAGTTATTCATGGTAGAAGCAGGGAAAATGCACTCAGGCTCTGCTCTGGCAAGCTTCAATTTTACTTTCTCACTGATTACCTGAAGGGTCTGAATTTAGAAATCTCTTGAGATTGAAGTACAAAAAGCTTCTTCCTGGGCTGAAGGGCTAGGCTTTTAATTTGCACATAAACCTATGTATAAGCTATTCAGAGGCACAGGAACCAGACTTTTGCTCTGGGAGGTGGTTTTTGATCTTCTTAATGAAAGCAGAAACAATGAAGCAGAAAACATGCCATACTTGGAGACTTCATCTGGTTTTTGCAGTGAGGAAAGAGCATTAAGGTGTGAGGTTTTTGGATCCCTTGGACCATTTCTTTGTTAATTCATAGTGCAAGTTTTGACCTACGAAGTCCTCAGTGAGTGAGAAGAAACTCCCCAGATCTCTGTTCTGCAGTGACTGCTTATGTGGAACCTAAACCAGCAATGCCCTAACTGTTGTTTGGGAGTTTTTGGTGTTAGGTTTGGTTGGTTTTTGGTTTTGTTGGGGTTTTTTTTGGTTGGTTGGGTTTTTGTGGATTTTTTGTTGTTGTTGTGGGTTGTTTTTTGGTTTTGTTTTTGTTTTTTTGGGGGGTGGTTACCCCTCATTTTATGCCTTTTCACATGTGTGTTTTCTCTAGAGCAAATACAGACCATATCTTGCAATAGCAAATACCACATTTTGGAGTCTGAGCAGTTTGATCTCAGTATGGTTCAATTTGTTTGAGGGCTTGAAAGAACTTAGTCCAGTTGAATGCCTAGTATTGCATGTCTACTGCTGCCTCTTCCTTCAGTAATTTCACATACTAAATTTATTCTTCTGTCATTTACCTTTAGTATATTTTAGAAGTTGTATAAGGATGACTTTATTAAAGCTGGAAAATAAGTTAATATGTTTTTCCAGAACATAAAAATATGGCTCTTGTTTACAATAGAGGTCCATTTAACTTAGTGTTGTCTCTGGTAATAGGTGACTAAAGAATAGCAAAAGAAGACAGTAGATATCCTTTCCCTGGAATACTTTCTCAGCTTTCTGTAATCAGCTCCTTAGGGATTTTCTTTGCTGGAAATTTCACCTCGTTTAACTGCACTTAAATTCATGAAAATATGTATTTTGAACTTGTTTGCAGTTTAGCTTCTAGGACATAAAGTGGTGATGAGTTCCACAAAGTAATTTTGTATTGAGGGAGACAGCTCATTCTTGTTTTCTCTTGTTGAAGTTATTGGATAATCACTATTATGTAATGATTAGATAAAGGCTTTCTCTTGGTTCTGATTTTCTGAAAATGTATTGTATTGCCAAAGCAGGGAACACAAGGCTCAGTTAAGCACATTCATATTTATGTGGCTGCCTGAAAAATCATGTAGCTCTAAACCTCTGTTTCTCACAGTATTTTTTTTTTTTTTAATGCATTTCCATGAAATAAGAAAAATAAATCCTGGTTCATGGCATCTCCCATATAAACCTATGGTAACAAATGCGCATGCATGCAGAGTAGAATTAGTATAGTAGTAGAATCAAAGCTCCACGTCTCCTCATCTACGAATGTGACGTTATATTTACTTCATAGTGAAACATGAAGGTGTAAATTGTAGATGGAGAAATCTAGAAGGGCTGGTAATTGTACATGTGTTAAGAGCAAATAAAGGTCAAATACTCATATTCCTGCTGACTGTGAATGGTGTAGCAATATGACTGTAGTAATTGTGCTGCAACCAAGGAAGCAAAAGCTGCTTCTTTTGACTTTGGTGGCCCTATCAGGGAAGGGAGAAGAAAGGTGCCATTCAATTTGAGGAAAGGTATTTTTTAATTCCTCTAGTGGTGAATTATTATGCTTCATCTTTACAAAGACATGCAACTGTTTTGGGACTGGGCTAACTTATATTCTTTCTGGTAGAACTATCTTATCTTGGTGCATGAAGTAAATCATTGGAGGAACAGATCTTCCATCTCTTCAAACTTTCAAACTCATGGCAAGAAAATTGTCTTATAAATCAGATAAGCTATTATCTATGTCTCCATGAAAAGCCAATTTAAGCCATGTTGAAAAATGTTTTGTATCTTTGTCTTTGCACTCAAGGGTGATGAGATGTAGGAGAAAAATCATTAGATTAAAAGGGAGCTGGACAGAGAATTTAAAATCAATATCCTAAGGGTGACAGAGGTATAATTATGCTTTTTATGCGTGAAAGTTACTTACATATATATAGTTAACGATCATGTTGGCATATAGCCTTTGTATCTTTCTTGCCACTGCATCCCTTGACCACTCTCTTCGAGGAGGTAAGAAGTAGGAATGGATAGCTAGCATAGGTTATCCTTGGACCCATGTCATTCTCTAGGAATTGAAATCTCTCATTACCACTCTCAGTGTAAAAATATTTTCCCCACTATTCTCTTCTCCTGGACTGGACTATTAGTAAATACTTTCAATGTTAATGGCCTAATATATGCAGTTTCTGTGCATGTTTTAAGAAAACACCTGTTGCCAAGAACTGAAAAGTAGAATAAAGGCTGATGTGTTGTTCACAGAAACTAGCTTTTGCCCATTGTTTTTGCAGTCTTCTACTTTGCATTGGCCCATCCTGAACTCTTTCGAGCATTTTCAGTGCATATGATACTGTAGCATTTTACTGTTCAAAGACCATGAGAATGCAGTGGGTTTTGAAAGAGATTTTTTACTGTTTAGCATGAGCTGCAAGTTGAAAGGGTGATGAAAACAGGAATTTAAGCCTGACTGGCTAATACTTACATTAATGTTTTCTATTAATCATAAAGATTTAAGAAAACTTTCTATAATCAATGTCTAAAATTCTCTTAATTGTCATATATCAGCCAGGACAGCCACAAATGTTCTTTCTTTGATGTGGTGACATATGTGGCATTCATTCCCCCTCTCCTTTGAGAACCTGTGCAGAATTTTAACATGAGCAAAACATAAGTGAGTGAAGAACTTGAAAATGTAAGCAGCTAAAGGGGATATAGAAGTGTTGCATTATTTGGTGGGAAGTACACAGTTGAAGCTTAAGAGTTCCACAGTGCAGTGACTGAAGTACAAAGCTGTAAGTGCATGAATAAAGGCTTTTTTCTTTCTTGACAGTAAAAGACTTGGCTGTGCTTCACATGATTAAAAGATGATATTTTGCAGAAAACTGGTAAATTCAAGCTCAGAGGAAGAGGCCCTTGCAAAAGGTGATAGTGGTATATCTTGTGGTAACACAAATTGATGTGTTATCACTGGTGAGAAAAATGGCAGTTGAGTGTGAAATGGAGATTGATTGAGAGGGAGAAAATAACTTTTGTTTTCTGGCAAAATTATTCTTGGATAATTTAACTCCACCAAGGAAGGAATACAAGAAAGACTGTGTGTGGGAAAAGTTAGTGGTAGAAAGCAGATCCTACTGGCCTATGGCTGATGCTGTGCCCTGTTAAGTCAAGAAGAAAACTGTCTGTAGAACCCTGAGTAAAAACAGATAAGAGGAAAAATATGATTATCCTACTATAACCTAAAACAGGTCATTGACATAAGTCGGAAGAAAGCCAACAGAGTTCATTCAGGGAGAACATATGTGCTGAAGAGATGACCCATAGTGTGAAAAGCTGCTTAATCTTATCCTGCTAAACTTACTCATTTTTTGAGGGCTAGACAATAGGAATAAAATTCACTTTATTGTAAAGGAATCAATGTTATAAACTTGTGTACAAGTATGCACTTTTTTACATGCCTGGTAACTCCTGTTACACTTGGTGCTTATGGGATATGTCTGTTTGACAGATGCCAGCTTCATAGGCTAATGGTAAGCTTGAGCTCCCAGATGCTCTAATTCCTTATGCAACATAGGGGGAACGCCAGCTTTCAGGTTTAGAAGTCAGACTTGGGGAAATAACAAGAAATGTACTACACTCAAAACCAGTGAGTAATGCATGTAAAAATTACTTTCTTTGTCCATGAGCAACAGTTTGTGTTTAGGTCATATTCAGGTTTTTCTTTGTAGGTGAGAGGTCAGGAAGCTTGCTGGTTTAAATCAAAGTTCAGCTTCCATAGTTGTTTAGTTCTAGGAGGTGTTGATTTCACCAAGTATTGTGAAATAGGAGTAAATTGTCTGATCTGGCAAAGCTACATGCTGACTATAACAATATGAGCAGATAAGTAATCGGACAAATTGTGACAGCTGGGTATAAATTGACTGACTTCATTTATGGAAATGAATGAAATCCCTCTGTCTTGCTCACTGGAGATCTAGTTTTCTGAAATTTTTATTAGTGATGTTGGTCTCTAAAGGTATCTTTGATCACACAGTTAATATACATATGCAGTAGGTTATCTTTTGTATAATGTGCTTACTATTTGCTTACATTCTGTACTTTTGCAGCACAAAGTGAATTAAAGGAAGTCTTCTCTTTGGGCATTATATATGTATGGGAAGTAAGCTGTAGTCTCAGCCAAACAGTATTCAGTATTCATTTCCCTGGCTTCCTAAATTTAGCTTGAAGAGCTGTCAGTGGAGGAAAAACCAATTAGACTCTATAGCAGCAAAAACACTAATTTCCTTTGGCTGATAACTCCTGCAAGGGGTTTTGCAGCCAAATAAAAGGGCAGATGTGAAAAAATAAGCCTTTGTGCTGATATCAAAGCATCAGCCCAGTCCTCAACTATCCCGGCTAAACAGTCTGTTGGGCGACTGTAGGTGGAGTTAAAAACTATAAAGAGTGACAATAAGCTGGTGGTGTCCAGACCTCAGCATGTAGTGTCAGAAGAAAAGCTGTTGACAGGCAGGTGTTGGAGGTAGAGTGTAGAATGGTGGGCTGGATAGCTAGGATGAGGTGCTGTTCTTGCCCTCAGCTGTCTGCTGCCTCTGCAGTGAAGCAGGAAAGTCTCATTCCTGGCCATGGCAGTGCACGTTATCTGTTTTTCCACAATGCCTTGTTGCAAAGCCATCTGGTTGGCTGTAGATGTGTTTTGATTGGTGTATATATATGGAGCATGGTGATGCACAACTAAAGACAAAATGTGTGTCTGCAGTGAAGAGAGCATCATCATGTAGAGAACAAGACTGGCTGAACTGGGAAACCCAATTATGTGGCATGGCTGATGGAGCAAGGAGGTCTAACCATGGAGGCTATGTGGACAGATAACAAGTAGTTAAGCAAATGCAATTATTGGTCTTTTGTGCCTGGACTCCAACTAAATAGGCACAACACACAGGTCCCATAGTCCAAACAGAAACTCGTGAACTTCGAGGGTATAATGGTTGTTGTCTGTGCAAAGAAGCTCATAGGCCTGAGCACTTGTCTGTTCCAGTTGTGTGTGACGAATGCTGTGAGGTATGTAGATTTCGGAGGCTGTATTACAAAGCTTTGTTACCAGATTTGAAAGGACATTCCTTTCTCCTTTGCTTCCCTGCTATACTGCTAAAAAAATGTATTTCTGTAATCCTCAAAAGGACAGAGCTTTGGTCTAAATTAATCCTCCACCTGCACCTATCTTGACCTTGCTAATTGCCTGTATGATTCCACCCATGATCTGGAAAAAGCTATTGAGAGAGGGGGCTCTTGACTCTGCACTATTGAGGAAGATGATTGTGTCACATGATCGGTGCAGTTACTGAGGTTCCATATTAATCTCAGAAGTTTCTGGAATAAAACAGACTAGTGGGAACCTGTTCAAATTCTGGCAATTATTTTCTGTGGGCCCTGTGTGAAGCTTTTGTAGTGCTTGGGATTACAGTGTCAATCCAGCTTGACCTGTTTCGCAACTTTGTAGGGATGAGAAGATTCTTGGAAGATAGTCTCAAAGTTGATTGCATAATGGACATACAAGGAATATGCTTTTTCTAATTAGTGTGGGGGATGTTTGCCTATTTTTATGCGAGACAAGATGCCTCATACTGAAAAAACTATCATTTTGAGGTCTGACACGCATTTTAAAATTTTTGGCCATGGAATATGTCAGTGCTTAATGCAAGTAATGCAATGTATGTAATTGCTGTAGTGTATGACCCCTATTTAGAACTCTGCTTCAAAACTTGAGTTGCTTAGTAGAATCTGCTTATTAGTACATCAATTTATCAATACCTACAAACTGTTACTTTTGTGTTTGTTCCCAGTGGAATAAGAAGGATCAGATTTTAAAGGTATGTTGAAAGGCACAGGTGTCAGTTTGAACAGTTTTGAAAATTCAGTTTGACTATGTTTGTTTGTTTTAATTTAATTATGTTAACCTTGCATTACCTGTGCCGTATGGATAGGTTTGAGCACAAGTTGGTGTTGCCTGGGTATTGAAGAAGTGACACATGGGGAGGACTGGAATGCAGCCAATGTGATATCAGACAGTACTGTTTGATATAATCACTCTGTTTGAAAGGGAGCAGGCATATACAGAGTGACATCTTGAGAAAATCCTGGTTGTATTAATGAAGTCAATTTAAGAAAGCAGTTGGCACACATTCAGTTGTAAAGCATTTTAGACACAGTTCATGTTTAAAATAGCTCCAGCAAAATCATAGGATGTTTGGATTGGAAGGAACCTTAAAGATCATCTAGTTCCAACACCCTGCCATGGGCAGGGACACGTTCCAGTAGACCAGGTTGTTCAAAGCCCCATCCAGCTTCGCCTTGGACACTGCCAGGGATGGGGCATCCACAGCTTCTGTTACAGAGCTTCACCACCCTCACAATAAAGAATTTCTTTCCTGTATCTTCAGGTAACACATCTAATCTAAATCCACCTTCTTCTAGTTTAAAGCCATTCCCCTTTGTCCTATCCCTACATGCCCTTGTAAAAACTCTCTATCCAGCTTTCTTGTAGGCCCAATTTAGGCACTGGAAGACTGCTCTAAGGTTTTCCCAGAGCCTTCTCTTCTGCATGCTGAACAAATGCGATTCTCTCAGCCTGTCTCTATAGGAAATGTGCGGCAGCCTTCTGACCCTTTGTGGCCCTCCTCTGGGCTTTCTCCACCAGGTCCACATCCTTCTTGTGTTGGGATCCCCAGAGCTGAACACAGTACTCCAGGTGGGGTCTCATGAGAGCAGAGTAGGGAGGGAGAATCACCTTCTCCCTGCTTCTTTTTATGCAGCCCAGTTGGCTTTCTGGGCTGCGAGCATACATTGCCTGGTCATGTTGAGCTTCTCACCAACCAACAACCCTAGTATTTCTCAGGGCTGCTCTCAATCCAGTCTCCACTCAACCTGTCAGCCACACCACACAGCTTGGTGTCATTGACAAACTTGCTGAGGACTCAGTCCCACTGTCTGTGTTGCCAACAAAGATGCCAAGCAGCACTGGTCACAGCACCAACACCTGAAGAACACCACTTGTCACTGGTTTTACTTGGACACTGAGCAGTTGACCACAACTGTTTGTGACCATCCAGCCACCTATATAACATGATTAGCTTCTATCCTGAATATTTTTTCCTGGGCTGAGTGCTGTAATAAGATTTTCAAGCACAAATTTATGTTTGCATAATGCTATACAAGCTTTCTTGAGAGTCCTGGAACTATCAGGTTCAAAAGTCTTTGCAAGTTCTCTCATTTATCTGTAAGAAATGCTTATGATCATTAAGAATTATCTAAGTCAGTTTTTAAATACCAAAATGCATATCAAAGTGTGGGAAATGGATTTGTACACAGGAAAAAATTAAACATTTAACAAAGGGGAGAAGGAAGTATCTGTAAATAAGCCAAAAGATTATTTTGCTATGGTGAGGTTGTGCACTTTGGGCTAAGTACTTTGTAGCTAGTTTTCTTCTATTGTTCTACTTTTCTTGTACAGATAAGTTAAAGAATGATAAAATGGTTTTGGTTAAATAGTTTTGGGGTGCTAGATGTTTGAAAAAATGGGTGGAACAGTGCTGTTTCCAATACTTATTTCTGGTGGTTTTTACTGTCTAAGTAAATTCTTATCTAATTTGTAGCATTTGTAGGGGTAATTTTTCTTAAATGGGTATTTACTTTTTCTTTCTGGAACTGATGTCTTTGAAGATGTTTCTAGGGCTCTTCCAGTAAAGCTGAGCAGCATCTATCCCCCAATATTTTTACACTAAATGGAACAGTAATTTCACACTCCAGTCTACAAAGGACCCTAGCAGACTCCCCATACCAGACTATATGTAGGAATATGCAATATACTGTGATTGGTTGGTTTTTGTTGGTTTTTTTTTTTTTTTTTTTTTTGGGGGGGGGTGGGGGTGTGGTTTTTAGGGGAGAGGTTTTGTGTTTGTGGGTTTTGTTGTTTTGGTGTTTTTTTTTTTTTTTTTTTTTTTGGGGGGGGGTGGGGGTGTGGTTTTTAGGGGAGAGGTTTTGTGTTTGTGGGTTTTGTTGTTTTGGTGTTTTTTTTTTTTTTTAAAAAGATTGTTGGTGACCTTGTGATGCAAGTGTTTAGAAATAAGGAAAGATGGAAGCACAGATAGTGAAATGCTGTGAGGTATGGGCCTTCATCAGCTGTCCTTCCTCAAGTCCAAAGCACTTCTATCTGAAATGAGGCTGAGAGACTTTGAGGAGCTTGCTCAAAAACATGCTTATTTAGACTTTGTCTCCCCTTCTTCAGCCCATAGACGTCAGGGTAACTTTACTGACTTTGGTGCAGTCTAGATTCTAATTCTACAGAACAAGTGACTGGATTTCCATTAGTTTCTGGAAAGCAACAAGCTTTGTTGACTCCACTTTATGTAAGTACATTTGATACAATGCTTTAAAATTTTATAAGGAACAAAAAAAGGGCTTGAATTAAAAGCAGCAGCTGTGGGATTTCCCTATTGTATTGATGTATTAAGGGTATAAAGCTGTTGAAGCAATCGGCAAGATCCTGGGGAACACTGAGAGCCACACACAGGAGTTTGTAATTTTGTCCAGGCTGGCTTTTAATATTTTAGTTGTAAGGAAAGTAACTCAGCTTACATCTAAACATTGCCTGAATTCTTACATGGTTCTGCATGAATAAGTGCTTCTTTTGAAAAGGAAAGTTTAAAAAATCTGTACTTCAGAAATGTATGGGTTTTCTTCTGTCACTTTGTCTTCTCCTTTCAAGTTTCATACTTGGGGAGCAGAAACAGTGCTGTGTGAATAAATGCATGCTTTAAAAAGCGCTAACAAAAGAGGGAATCAAAACCTTGGAGCAACAGTCAGCAAATACTGAAAAAAGAGTAAGCCTTCTGAACAGGAAAGTAGGACAGGTACACACAAATGATGTAGGATTAGGAGGAGAAACAATCCACCACATTCAGTTATCTCCATCTGAATCTCCATAGGAAGTCAGGTCTACAGAAATAATCCTCTACAGATAGAGCTGGTTTAGCCAGAAGCAATACCTGTATAGTACTGGTTTAGTCCATCTACATTTTGTGTCCATCTTTTTCCTACAGCATCACAAGGTCACCAACAATCTTTAAAAAAAAATTAAATTAAATTTTGATGTGCTTTGTTATGAGTGTCCCAAAGCTACTGAGATGTTTAAGTTCACCTGGGTAATTATTTAATTGACTAAGAAGATAACTAAATGGCTGCTCAGTTGTCATACTCAGAGACAGACTTTTACATTTAAACACATTGAGTAATAGTAAGATTAGTTCCACTGATGTCATGAAGTCTAATTGTGGAATGAATCACCATCATGTGAATGAAGGTGGAAGGCTGAACTCTTTGATCCAGTTACCTGATACCTTTGAGTGATGTGGAGAATAATAGAAATTGAATTTTCAAAGGAGTATTTTAAATCCGGTATGAATGTCATTCTTTCCATAAGGACTGAGTACTAAGCTAGCAGAAGCTAAGGGTCTATGTCCCAGCTTTACGTAGGATAAGAATTGAGTCAGAGACATGCATTCAAAGGCCAGACCACTTAAATGCAGTTCTAGTCTTTTCAGTAGCACTCGACAAAGTGAAGTAAGTATGAAGAGGCATGTGTGAGCAGCTTTGCTTTGATGCATGTTGTACCGTGAATAGAGAAGGATGAATTTTAGTTCCCTTCAAAATACTGAAGTTCATAAGAATTTATAATTTTCCAAGGTTTTAAGTTCATTTTTCATTGCTATTCTTAATTTGCTAATGTTCTTTAAACAAACCTTAATTTTCATCTGACTTTAAGTATTGTTTGAAATAGGACACGTAAGAATTTCAGGTCACCTATAAGGCTGCATTTATCATAGAACTACACTTCTATATTTAAATGATACTAAATTAGTTTTCTATTTCTATCACAGACATTTTCAATTCCTATATGAGAGAATATTAATCGCATATTAGAGATCATATCTATCTATAGTTAACAAGAGCTTTACTTACCCATAAAAGCTGTAGCTCTCCAGAATGGGGACAATAAAGAATAGCTGATCTGTACTGTGTGCCTTTGTCCCTTCCAGCTAGCTAGCTGTGAATAAGGGGGGATATTTTATAGCTTTCAAGCTGATGAGCAGCCCACAGCATGCTCACTCTCTTTTCTTCTTTTTCTGTGACCCTGCTTTTCAAATGCATCTAATACTCCATAATTACTTAATCCTCTGTGGCTGCTTGTGTTTCCAGTTCTTAGATGTCATTAACAGAAATGGAAACAGAGTAATTATCATGCTGGGAGAGAACCTTTCAGATCTTCAAAATAATTTATATTGAATTTTTCTCCACTGTCATTCAGAAGTGTGATTATTGAATCATAAGGGTCAGATTTCCAAGAGAGGCGGAATCCCTCACTGGCATCTAGGAACATCAGCCAGGTTTAGAAAGTGCTTGGCTCCTAGAATTTACTTCCCACCAAACTATATCAATGCCTGAATCTTAACTGGTGGGTGCTAAGTGCTTGAGAAAGCCTGATTCAAAATCATCTCGTTCTTCATTGCAATCACCTTTCAAGTTTGTGTGGATGAAACATATGGGAGTATTTTCTTATTTTCTGTGAAGATAACATTACAACCTGAAGCTGCCATTTCTGGGTTGCAATTTCTGATCAAGTAGAATGCTACTTAAAATAATTTTTTTAATTGTTATTAAAAAAGTAAAATTGCTGTCTTTTAAGCAATGGTTTTACAATGTACTTTTGTTGTTATTACTTTTTTCAGCCCACTTTGTTGGAGAGTTGAATCTCTGACAAATAAGAGCCATTCCAGGATGGCTTATGAGCTATGTACTATTCAGGCTGCATTTTAACCCCCTGGTGTTGCTGCATTATGAGTTAGAGGAAATGCAATCTGCCAATTAATACTATTTAAAGATTGTTCCTGTAAGCAGATTGCACTTCCCAGTGTGGTGCTGCCTGGTGGTGGTTGTGTATGGTGATGTTTGTGGTGGTAGCAGTGGGCTTCAAATGTAGCATTCTAAAACCTTCCTGCACTGTGGATCTATGACAGCTGTGGTGGTTATAACACTGGTGGGATTTTACATCACTGTCTCAAAGATAAAAATGATCTGATAATGAGTTTGGAGACTGAGGATCAAATCTTAAGGAGGGTGGTACATTTTACTGACTCTCTTGCTAGATAAATTAAAAGCTTGTCCCTTTTGCTGGGCTTATGGAGAGGGAAGGTGAGCTGAATGCTTTATGATTTTTTTTTTTCTTTTCTATCTTTCCAGTGGTACATTTTGTAAAGTTTCAAATGAATTGGAAAATAAAATTTGTAAGGTAAATATTGTTGCATCTTGTACCGGGAAAAATGCTTATGTTCTGCAGATACTGACAAAATAGGATATAGTATGTCTGACTGCTTAAAAGAGACAAAGATCAGTCATGGATTAAGATGCATGTCACGAAATGGTGACACCTGCCTGCCAGTTCAGGGATTGGCAAGATTAAGTGGTTCTTGCTCACTTTTGAAAATTAAACGTACTGCTTTTTGTTGAGGTTAGAGTGCAAACTGGGTCTTAAACAGGACTTCCACATACTGAAATGCAAGCAAGAATGTAGCACTTTATGGGCAGACATGGAAAACTGTGAAGCCCCAAAAGAGACAAAGTACAGAGGGGGTAAGTAGGCGGTGTGTAGTGCAGTAGTACGTATGCCAGAAGCATTCAACCTCCACAGGAGCCAGTTCCAGTGTCTTTTGAAGTCAATGGGATATTTTTTCAAAGGAATGCTAGATTAGGTTCATGGATACTTAGAAAATGGTAATAATGACAAGAAAACAACAAACCAAGCTTTCGTTTGTAAAAGACTGAAGACAATCACGGAAACAAAATGAGTTGTACAGTAAATGGATGAAGACAATAAGAAATCACATCAGATAAGCTCATCTATAGTGTCGTTCATCATCTTGATGCAGTGAATACTAATGGGAAAACAGAGGTTCATAATATTGCACAAAGTACTGACAAGCAGCCAGGTATGGAAATACTGTGCCAAATGAACTGTGATTTTATATGCAAACTAATCAGTTACAAAGATTATGGCAAAATAAGACAGTATGGGAATCCAAATTTATGGAACAACACTGTCCAGCTAAAATGCTTTTTCTGTTTGCATATAATCCTGCAAACCAGTTGTAAGAGACACTGCATAAGGCTTTTACCAGCATCGGGTGCTGATTACGCTATGTGCTGTTCAAATACACAGCGAGCCACTTTTTGTGCTGGGAAAGCTTACAACCAAACTGCAAAATCAGAAAATACCTTGTCAGTAACGTGGTGGAGGGCCAGTGGCAGAGGCAATGAGGGGAACCCAGCAGTGTTCCTTGAGTGAGGGAGGTACAAGCTCTTCTTTGGTAAAGCATTAACAGGTCAGCACTGCTGAGAGGGGCAATGTGCTTGGGTCAGAAGCTGACCATGGGTCTGTATAGCTTCTGAAATAAAGCTTGGTCATGAGGGGCTTTGCCTATGGGACCTTGTCGTGGTTTAAACCCACGCAGCTCGTTCACTCACTCAACCCCCCTTCTTGCCCTCCCC
>NDXB01015948.1:0-15256 GCA_002631895.1 Agapornis roseicollis
ATCAGCCTTGTTCCCGGGCCAAGTCAAAACACCAGCTACTAAAGAGAAGAAAAACTGGCTGCAACTGCTGAACCCAGGACAACCTCACATTCATCTTCAAAAAAGCATCTGACAAGAGCCGTGTCCAGGCACACAAACGCCAAGGTGGCTGGGGACAGTCAGCACAAATCTACTAATAAAGGCAAATTGTAGCCAACTGTGCCAGTTGCTTTTTATGATGAGAAGATCTGTGTTGTGTAGGCAAGGAAAGAAGTGCATATTTTTTACCTTGATTTCAGCATAGCTCTTGACAGACTTTGCCATTGCATCCTTAGAGCCAGATTGCTGAGGTACAGACTTTTTACATGGATGAATAGGTGGCTGGAAAATTGGGTGGACCACTGGGCTCAAGGAGTTATAGTCAATGGGCCAAACTCCAGCTGGCAGTCAGTTTCTGCTGGTATCTCTCAGATACATCCTAATGACTGTTAAATGGGTAAATCCCAGTTAGCATTTTCATTAATGATTTCGACAATGACACAAAATGCCTGCTCAGAGTTTGTGGATAATACCAAAATGACATGATTGTTCAGTATACTGGAAGACAAGGCTACCTCCTCATAATAGAATTAAGTTTCTGGTTATATCTACTGCTGTTATGAGAGAAGGATCAGAATACACAGAATGTAGCAGCAGGACTGTCTGCCTGTCCAGCTAAAAATAAGGCAGAGACAAGTTAGACATGTAGATGGCTTTCTCTTGTATTTTCAGTGGACTCAGAATGAAGACTAGAAGGTTTTCTTGACTCTGTAAAGAGTCCAAATTAGAAATATATATTTTCTCAGGATCAAATCAAATTTAGTTGTGGTTCTCATACTGTTCAAAGAGAAATTCACGATGTTTCTGAAGTTAATAGGAATGCTAGGGCTAACTACAGATAAGATAAGAGTAGGTTAATTGGTGAAGGTAGGTAAGGGAAGAGAGGAAATGGAATGGACAAGCCAAAGATGAGAATTGTAAACAGGCTTATCCAAGAGAGATTTAACCTGACTGAAGACCATCCCATATCTTTTAAGTGTAAATGGTTTTCCTTTTTGCACACTTCTGTAAGGCAGGATTGAGCAAATTTTTTGTTAATCATGTCCTGATTCAGTTACAGATAGTCTGCCCTTCCCAGGTGTATGTGAAGGGAGAACCAGCTAAGTCTGCAGCAGAAATATTTCCTCTTGGTTTTTTGCCTCCTTTCCCCAGTTTAGTAGCATTTCCTGAGATGGGAGTTTTCTGCCTGTCTTCTACCTGCCATTCTGACTGTAAAGGCATCTTTTATGGCTTTACTGTCAAAATGCCACTAAGAGAGCAAATTATATTTTTGAAAGAAGTGTGGAATATATTAAGGAAAAATTGTGTTCTGTTTGGTGCTCCTGGAGAATAATCTGCTTTAATATCATCGAACAAAGACATTCTAACTCATTCTAATTACTCTGAAAGCAACATGCTTGAGAGGGACCTCAGGGAAAGTTGGAAGATGTACAGTACATGGATACATCAGAAATCACAAGAAAAATGTCGTTCTGGCCACCAATTAATGCAGACTAATTGATTATGCTTTAGTTGACCTTGATTATCCATTAGAGAGTGTCAAATGGAAAGTCAATATAAATGACGAAATGTAAAAGTGCATATTGCTGTAAATCAGGTACATTAGTGACATCTGTTGAAAGTTCAAAACTCTGCTCTAGGAAGATGTTCAGGATTCTAATGCTTTCCTCTCTGATAGCTTTCTTACACTGTGTGGTAGCCTCATGATGACAGTGTCTCTGGCAGGGATACAGACCACGTCTCAAAAAGTAGTTTGAGTCAATGGGCATTTTTCTCTAAATAATACTTTTGAACCTATGAGTGTGGTTTGTTGGTTTTGGGTTGTTTTTTTTTTAAGAAAATATGTCCCACATATAATGCATAACTAATTTCAGTCATATGTGGAAGTTCTGTTTCATGATGCTTCACAAACACGTTTGTTAGTAACCAACTAGATACAAACTATTCTTTTCAACTTTGTGTAGTAAAGAAGTTTTGTTGACTATCTGTGAGTTCTTATACCAAAAAGTGGTCAAGAAGCAATACCCAAAAGCAGGAGAATTTGGGGGGTATAATAAAGTAAACTTTATGCTGAAATGT
Source organism: Agapornis roseicollis (assembly GCA_002631895.1). Classification (NCBI taxonomy): domain Eukaryota; kingdom Metazoa; phylum Chordata; class Aves; order Psittaciformes; family Psittacidae; genus Agapornis; species Agapornis roseicollis. Next base: position 2,158 of record NDXB01015948.1, read on the forward strand.
AACTCGCTACAGGGGTAATCTTCCTCTTAAACTCACATCTCTGAAAAAAGGAAGGGAGCTGGTGAAGAAATTCTTGGACTAAATGATCTTAGGTAACACACATTGGGAAGGAGACTTTTCCAAGCAGCTGGCAGTCTGCCAGTTCTTCTCACAACCTGTATTTCTTCTGTTTAGGTAATTAGCCAAATTTGTAATGTTTACTCCAGAAAGATGTATAGAATCAGTTCAAAGGAAAACCAGAAACTTACAATTTGCCTATCTTACCTTTGGCCATGCTCTGTGGTACTGAAAACAAAACACGTTACAAGGAAGATGATAACAGCAGTATAACTACATTGTGCGTCTCTTGAAAAGTTATAAATGAAGTGTGTCTCTCTGTTTCATGTCTGCATGAAGTTGATACTATATAAATTCATAATTATGTTCACAATAGTAGTTTTAGATAGATACTAGATGACGCTTTGGCTTTCTTCATGAATTTTGACCAAAGCTGTATTTCACCTTGAGCAAACCGAGAACTAAGGTGACAGGGACCTTCTTATATACCAGTATTATATTCAGACTGTAAAGCCAAAATAATTACCTGTTTCCAGAATGGAGATGTACAAAACTAATTTGTAAGAAGAGGGGATGGGGGTGTGGGGGAATCATAAGTAATGAAAACAATCCTTCCTGCCATGTATATTAAGATGAATTTTTTCCTTTCTCAGTCAAACCATAAGAAACATATGAAGACAGGCTGAGAGATTTGGGGCTGTTCAGCCTGGGGAAGAGAAGGCTGCGTGGAGACTTCCTAGCAGCCTTCCAGTATCTGAAGGGGGCCTATAAGGATGCTGGGGAGGGACTCTTCATTAGGGACTGTAGTGACAGGACAAGGGGTAATGGGTTCAAACTTAAACAGGAGAGGTCTAGATTGGATCTAAGGAAGAAATTCTTTCCTGTTAGGGTGGTGAGATGCTAGAATGGGTTGTCCAGGGAGGTTGTGAGTGCTCCATGCCTGGCAGTGTTCAAGGCCAGGTTGGATGAAGCCTTGGGTGACATAGTTTATTGTGGGGTGTCCCAGCNTCATTAGGGACTGTAGTGACATGACAAGGGGTAATGGGTTCAAACTTAAACAGGAGAGGTCTAGATTGGATCTAAGGAAGAAATTCTTTCCTGTTAGGGTGGTGAGATGCTAGAATGGGTTGTCCAGGGAGGTTGTTAATGCTCCATGCCTGGCAGTGTTCAAGGCCAGGTTGGATGAAGCCTTGGGTGACATAGTTTATTGTGGGGTGTCCCAGCCTATGACAGGGGGGTTGGAACTGGATGATCTTAAGGTCTTTTCCAACCCTAACTATTCTATGATTCTATGAAACATAAATAAAATAAAAAATCTATACCACATCTATTCATCTTAGAGAAAAATTTCAGCAGTGACTTTAAATTTGTCATATTTTCCTTGTTTCTGAACTAATGAACTGCAAGTCCATGGTGCTACTGTGTTCTAAAAACACTTTCACATCATACTCATTTTTAAATAGCATTTGTATTTACCAGGACTTGTAATGGTCTAGTGAAACATAACATTGAACAGTTAGTTTCTTTGAGTCTATGCAATGTAAAAATAGTAAAGTTTTTTTTTAATGATCTCAAAAATATTCATTTAAAACAATTGACATATAGTTAATTTGATGTTTGCATTATAAGTAGATTCACCACTTTAATATATAGCTTGTATGGAAACGCCATTTCAATTAATCTTAGCAGTTAAATTCATAGTCTAACAACATGAGGTTATGATACAAATTTTTACATCTGATTTGTTCAAGATGTTTGAAATCTGTGTACAAGCAATTAAAGAAAGAGCTGGAGGAAGGGTTCCTCTTGCTTTAAACGTCTTTTCAAACACTAATCGATACCCTTATGTCTCTATCCTGGAGACAATGTCCCATAGACCTAGTGAGGAAAAATTCAGTTTACATAGAAAACACGTCTCTATTTTGATGGTTCAGCAAATGTTCATTGGTTAGAGTCCATTTTTAAAACCTCATGGATAACTGATTGAGCTGAATTCCTAGTGCTCAATGCCCATTGACATGAATTACTTCTTCTTTCTTCTAGAGGTTTTTCCATTTATCAGAAAGGAAAAAGGCTAATCAGGAGTACTTTAGCAAACTTCTTTAATATTCTTTCATGTTTACTTGGCACAAAATAAAGATGTACACCACCTCCTCTCCTCCCTCCATCTGCATGACTGTCAACAAAACAAAAACCCTAGAGCAAACATGTTTTAGTGGTAAATCTAACTATCCATTTATCAACATTTATAGAAAAGATTGAAAAGAGCATTCATGACCTAAATTTTAACTGTCATTTCTCTTATATTTTTTAGTTCAATAGTAAACACTCTTCAATGCTTTCATAAATCAATTAGGTAAATTACTCCAATAACACCATGTTAGCTGTTTTATGATTAAATGGCTGGTTTTCTTTCAAAATACAATTTTTTATTTATTTATTTTTGTGATTTGTAAATTAATAGAAATGAGTGTTTCATGATCCAAGCAAAGATGCTTGGGTGATAAATATTTATTTTCTAAGTGTTTATTATGGTACATTGATATTAACATAAAACATAAGAATTCTGTTGAAATATTATCACCATAACTGCTGTTACCATTGGTGTTAAAAAAGCAATTAGCATATTTTGTTTTTCTTAACACCAAGATAAAATAATGCTTTTAGCTAAATTATTCTATTCTGCTTATTTTTGAAATATAAACATTTTGGAAGTAATGTTGCACTGGTAAAACAAGAGTGAATTTTTCCTTCTTACAAAAGCTCCCGTTGTCCCTGGGAATAAAATCTAATTACAGTCATGTTCTTAGTCCAAGAATATTTTTATTCTTTGACATACAACGTATGCACTACTTTAAATATAGTTCTAATGTTAAGAAATAAGAATGTCCTCAGTGATGCTATGTCTCTAAAAATGTCTAGCTTCTTAAAAAAAAAAATCTGCTTATAAGATGATAAACACTATGACATATTATATTGCAATTGGTATTAGTATTATTATAGAACCAAGAAAGATATTTGTAATGCAGGTTATTATATCAAAACTGACTTTTGCTTTCCTTCATATTTGAAAATAACTTTAGTGTTGAAATGTTCACACAGAGAATTTTTCTACCTGCTCTACTCAGGTAATGGAAACTACCTGCTCTACTTTGTAATGAAACCTGATTTTTATATATCTGAGGATACGTATACATATCTAGGAGTGTACATGTATGTATGTGTAAATGGATATTTTATTGCTATTTTCCATCTCAAATGTTGTTGAAGTGGAAGGCCTCAATAGGTGTAGTTTCTGTGGATTTACTCCTTTACTACTTGTGGTTCGTAGCCACTTAACTTGAAAAAAAATTATCACAATTGCTCCTAGTATTCCCATTTGTGTGACTGCATGTGACCCTGGGTTGGTTCAGAGGAGCTGGTGTGCTGTCTTGAGAGGTAAAGGTAAGCTGATAAGCCTCCCTGGTGTTCTGGTACAAATTATTTGTATAAAATGCTTTCATTCCTCCTTCTGTAACAAGGACATCCTCTTTGCTCTGCAATCCATTTAACCTGTTGTAGAGAAAGGTAAAAGGTAATTCACTCATGTTCTCCAAATGCCTACAGAGGAAGGATAGTTTTGACAGTAGAGGGCTCTTTACTAAATATTTTTTTCTGCTAGATTAATCTCCAGTACTGAAGCTAGACAAATTGAAATGGGAAATAAGGTGCAACTTGTACCTTTTTTTAAATTTTAAGCAATTAACAGCAAGGACAATTAATGATTAAAGGAATATATCAAGCGAGGTCATGCACTGTTCATCCTGTACAAACTTTACATGATTACTGGATAGTTTCCAAAAGGTATTTTATAATTTTAACCACAAGGTTATGGGTTTGATGCAGACAATGTTTGAGTGAGGTTCAATAGAAGGAGGTCAAACTCCTGGTTCTCAGTTGTTGCTTCTAGCCTACAAATATTAATCTTTCTTTCAAATTATTCTTGACAGATACTGTCATGAGCTTTTCCATGCACTTAAGTCCTGAGGCAAAACCCACAGAAGACTTTGACATCAATGGGCTTTGGATCTAATCCATAGACAGTTTCTTTTGGAAAACTTTAAGTGAACTGTAAGTGAAAAGTTTTATACAAGTATTATTGCAGCAACCAAAGTATATTTATAGCAGTGGCATTTTGAAAATGAAAGGATTGAAGGAACAAAATGTGTAATGGAGGAAATGAACAAAATCATCTTTATCCTGTCCTGTAATCTCTCAGATGCAGCATGCAGGGTAGTTCATGTCTCTAAATATTAAAAGTCATCTCTTTAATATGCTGCAGAGTCACAGATACATGTTTACCTCTTAACTACTGGGCCTTCACTGGATTAACCACAGTGTTTGCTTTATCCAGTCACTTTGACTATTTTGTATATCTAACTGGTGAAATCTGTCACTGAAGGTCAACATAATTGTTATATCTAAATTAAGACTTATTTTACAGGCTTGAAAATAATGGAAGATACTTATGCAGGAAAAAAATGTTAAGTATCAGTTGTGTGAACGTCTAGACTATTTTGAAAGGTGTACAGTGGCATCAAGTGTGAATAGCACTTTGTAAAGTGCTGTGAATTTTCTGACCACAGTATTACCAGATATAAGTTTGTCCTCCCAAGCCAAAAATTGAAATTTATGGCTCTGGTAAGAATAGTAGTGAATTTCAATAAGCTTACTGAAATGCAGGAGATGGTAATTTATGTTTGTCATCACTAGTCTGAGCTTAACTTGTACTAATCACTAGAAACTATGTGAAAGTACGTGGAGATAAAATCGCTTCAGAACGCCATGAACTTTTGAATCCCTGAAGAATTGTATGCTCTATGTACATATTTGAAGCCAAATCACTTTTTTTTTTTTGCCTTCTCAATTTTGTCAAAGGTTGGGTCAAAATTCCTGTGGGATTTGTTTTTGTTTTCTACATTCAAAAGATAATTTCTCACTTCTTGCTCATCTATCCAACATCTGTCACATTAAACTTTTCATCTATTTTTGCAGTAGGTGATGGTCTCGAAGCTCAGCCTGTGTCCTCATGTCTCCTTGTATTCACTGATCATTTTTTGAGAAAGTAATTCTCTTACCCTTCTTTCTTACATTTTCTTATTCTGCATCTCTGAGAATCCCACCATGTGTAGGTTTCCTCTGATGAATGCATTATCTGGAATGTAGACACTTGTAAGAAGGTAGGTTTAATTTATAGCAGGTGATAGGCTGAAGTAGATACTTCTGTCGCACCACTCCTGTAGTTCCAAAGCAGATGCATAGTTTGGGAGGTGTATTCCTGAGCATGAGGTTTTGCTTGTTCTGACTTCTTGTTCTCTGATCTGCAGAAGTTTGTATTGCACACGCCTGTGCCGAGGCTGATTAAATCAGTCTTGTAACACTAACAGTGGTTCCTGTGTCTTATGCTAGTGACAATGTTCCTATGTACCTTCATTCTCTGAAGAAAAAGAGTTTTGCATAGGTGAAAGCACCGAAGTCAGTGACAGCAGAAGTCTATTCTCCAAACCTATTTTCTGGTAATATTCATGAATTACGGTAGCTTGATCAATCACATGCATTACATATTCTGTTGGAAGAAAGTGTAAGATAATTCTCAGATAAGTCTTGCTGAGCTTTGCTAATATTCCTGAAAAAATATATGCATGTAAATATACTTCTTTCAATCATGTTCTCACCATGGCCATAAGTGGCTTACTGAGACTTTTGGGGGTGGGGGAAGAATTCACCCCTTCATCCTAAATGAAACATTTAATCTTCTTGATGAGACTAATATTTTTGGTCATACAGTCTTCTGATGTATGTAAAATAACAAAATTTTTAATTTTAGACAACTAATCAAGAGAATCTTTAAAGGCTGACACAAATAACCCATCCTTGATTAACTCTTCCAATAGCAGCTATTTTTACTCTGACAGCAGGAAGTAGTTTAAGATACTTTATGAAATATAATGTCCAGAAAAAACCTCTCTCCCCTTGTGCCTTTTAACAATAACCGAACCCCAACATCTAGCCACATCAGTCCCACTGTGAGCTAATTTTATCTTGTCCACTTGTTATCACTTGAGCTTTTCTACTGATTTCACAGCTGTATTCCTGTATAGCCTTCCTGCATGATACTTAAGGTCTGCTCCAATTTATTTATTTAGATTTTATGCACAGGGATAAGTTACAACTCTTTGATGCAAAGCATCTCATTTTCCAGGACACCCCACAGATATTAGAAATGACACTGGAATGCAAAAGGTTTTCATCCAAGTAAATAATTTGTTTTCCAGTAAAGAATACAAGATCTCACCTCTGAAAAGAGATTTGTTTTTTTGTTGTTGTTGTTTCGCTCATAACTGTGAATGACCTGTGAGACCCATCTGGTCTTTCCACAAATCATAGGAAGAAAACCCTTCAAGGGTAAAATATTATTTATTCTATGAGAATACAATTTTAAATTAGATATGGAAAGTGTTTGACTTTATAACACTGCATGTGTTTGATTTGAATCGCTCGCAGCTTGTACTAATATGCCCTCTTAAAATGTTACATTGCATAATATCTATGTGGAAAGTATAAAAACCTTTCTCACCAGTAAGCAATTGCATATGGTCTGAAAATTAATCCCTCACTACCAGCCTACGAAAATAGAAAGCCAGATTTGTTAGTAGACTCCAGCTGCTTTGTGCTTCTCAGTCAATGCAAAATAACCATAGACCTAGCTTAAATGTTCAGTTAAAGTGGGTTTACGTCTGCTTTCCATTACCAAAGCAATGGAAAGCAACTGGAGGGGGGTCATGAATCTGGATGATTCTGCAACTTGACGCCACAATCCATGTTGTACAACAATACTAATAGGCCAGCTAGGATGCTTCAGTACTTTCCAATTGCATACTGTTAGGATACCTTTGTGAGCTGAGAACCTATGATTATACAGATGTTAGGTGGAAGAATAAAAAGGAGAAGCTTCATGGTATTAAGTGTCTAATACATTTACAACTTTCCACATAGAAAAAAATGTGTATCCTGGAGAAATGTATATGAATAATGTAATGTAGTTCAGATAATGGTCAAGTTCCAACATGAATATACACAACTGTTCATGTTCTGTCAGTGCTGACTTCTGATCTGTTTTGTGTTTTGTAATTGACTCAGAATTTACAAGCTCAGTTACCAGTTTACAGCTGACACATGAAAATTTCTCAAATGATTTGTTCAGTTTTCATATCATACTATGCATGTCTCTGGCACTTGCAATTCTGTTTCAAGACCAAAAATAGTCTGGTTTTCCAGTCCATTTTTCTGCAATCCCAACATCCAGCTACATTTTCAAAATAAGGAAAGAAATCCCAGCTGTCCAAGTGAACCAACAATAAAGAATGGTAGAAGAAATCTTGACAGATGGAGCATTATTTTTCCCTGGGAGGCAGAAATTACTTCTGGATTCCTTTCCAAACCTTCCACATTAAAAACTGATGTAGAGATTATGTAGAAGTGGAGGATATCACCTATAGCAATGTAAATTTGCATAACAATCAGGGTGTTTAAGATAAAAGCCTTCCAAGCTGTGATGTTGATGTACCGTTGGTCAGGAGCTCCTTGCCAGCTGCCCAGCTAACAAGTGGGAGGCAGTGGGGATAGTTTGCATCAAGGTCTTGAGTCCTGCTGCTTCTCACTGCTCCTATGGATTAAGATGGTTGTGTTCAAGGTCACCTCTCCTGTGATGGTGTGTAACTTTGGATCAAACTTTTGTGAAAACGTTTTTGTGAAAAAACTTGTCCTGGGGCCTTCACGTATTGTCTTGAGAACTACATTTATGGACCACAGGCAAGAGTCTGAACTATGCTGCAGTTACACCTGTATCCATTTTTCCTGGTTTTCATTGTCCCTTGCTGATTTGACTTCTGGGGTAGGCAAGGGGCCAGGAATGGCAATGGTGGGTTGTGGCCAGTCCTAGTTACCAACCCAAGTTCAGCCTGGTTTGCCTTCCTGGGGAACTGCAGTATGAGGTCTGGTCAGGGAGTGAGGTCACCATGCTGCCCCACCAGCTCCACTGCCACCCATTCTGCTGCCTAAGACTTCATCACCACAGCCACTGCCCCCTCTGCTCACTAATGTCTGCAAAGATGTGGAAGGAGTTGACATGAAAAATGTTATACTGGGTGGAGTGTCAAGGACAGTCAAAGGAGGCAGAAATGAAAAAACTTGGTCAAGACATGGTGGTTGGAACAGTCAACAACTGTAGACTTGTAGCATCACCCTGCTGTGAGCATAAGATTACAGCTTCATTTTTCTGGTTTTGACAGGTTGTCAGCCTACACAACAGCATGGTTTTATTTTTGCCAGCCTAAAGATTTTCAGTATTCAGTAGCCTAATGTGGTTGACACACACTGTTCTTTTGTATGTTTTCCCACAATGGACTTTTATATTTAATGAATAAGTGTTGATAATCTTATGGATACTTCTGCATGACTTGGTACAGCTTTTGATGGAAGAAGGTTAGCTAATATGCAATATCTTGTGCTTGCCTGAGTCTAAGACATCATGTGCAGTTTCTACAGTGCAGCTGATGTCAAGGTTCCCTGCAATCTGCCATGCCATGAGATATATCAAAGCCTCTAAGAAACAATTCTGGAGTTCATGATAAAGGCATTTTGTATCTACACATTTGAATACACTCAGAATTCAATTTACATGATGATCTAAGGCTGCTGTGAGTATTGTAACACACCCAGTGACTTGGAAAAGAGCTTAATTTAAGTGCACAAAAAGAATGCATATGTCAAATGTAGTCATGTAGTCTCTTTCAGCAGTGGATGTTTCCTATGTATTTTACTGTAGGTCCTACTGTAGAAGAGAAAGGATTATAATTTTATTTAGGACAAGCTCATAAAAAACCTCAAACTGTGTTATATGTATGTCCTGGGTTCAGCAGTAGCAGTCGTTTTTCTCCTTCTTAGTAGCTGGAGCAGTGCTGTGTTTTTATTTTCAGCCTGGGAACAGAGCTGATAACACCAGTGTTTTTAGTTGTTGACCAGTAATGTTTACTTTGATCAAGGACTCTGTGAGTCTCATGCTCTGCCAGAGAGAGGGGGAAGCCAGGAAGAAGCAGAGGCAGGACACCTGACCCAGACTAGCCTAGGAGGTATTCCATACCACAGCACGTCATGCCCAGTATAGAAACTGGAGGCAGTTACCTGGAGGGGCTAGATCACTGCTAGGTCAGGCTGGGTATCAGTCAGCAGGTAGTGAGCAGTTGTATTCTCTTCCCTCATTATTTCCCTTATCATTATTATTACTGGTGGCAGCAGCAGTGATTTGTGTTATACCCTAGTTACTGGACTGTTCTTATCTCAACCTGTGGGAGTTACATCCTTTCAATTCTCTTCCCCATCCCTCCAGGAGCAGGGGGAGGAAGTAGGGGGGAGTGAGTGAACAGCTGAGTGGTTTTCTGGGTTGCCAGCTGGGCTTAAACCACAACAATGTAACAAATTATGTGTAGCAATAAATTCATCATCTATTCTCCTTGTTCAAATTTTTATTCTCAAAATCTATGTGACCACAATATATGATTTGATTTGGGGGGGGGGGCTAAAACTAGAACAGCCTTGATAGCCTTCCCCCCCCTCCCCTGATAATGCTTGTTGATGCTTCCAGTTAAGACAACTTCATCCTGCTTGTGCCTCTTGACCAGATCTTTGACCTCTGCTTCCAAAGGAGCTTTCCAGGATGGAGAATTCCTAAGACATCATTTTAATTCCTAAGTTTGACCAAGTCATCATTTTAATGAAGCTAAAACATTGTAAAGAATAACTTCACAATTTTCTGGTACTGTTCAACTTACTGTTATTGATATGTGAGGTTGCTGGAAAAAAATATGAAACTCCCCCTTGGAGCAAAAAGCTTATTTTTACCCATCTCTTTTGAGGCAAAACTTGCATATTTTGTAGCCCACCAGCTCTTTCAAAATGTGATATCTCATTGCCCTCAGGACTTTATTCTGGAGTCATTTGCATAAGTTTTAAACAGAAGCATGTTCAGCAAAATGATGTTATTCCACCAATACCTTAAACAAATCTGAATCAGTCTGTATTTCATACTTAGTGCTCAGGCTTCACATTTCTTTCATTAGCACTCCCCTTTCCTTTTCTATAGAGACCTGCTTCTGATTTACAGTAGTAACCTCTGTCCTGCACCGGGTTAGCCTTTGAGCTATTACTTTTTCATTTTTAGCCTTGGGCCAGCTGTTTGTAACCTTTTTGTCTTGCATCAGTGGTATTCAGCCTCTTGTAGTTTACAGCAATCATGTAGCAATGACCTTATATTCTTTCTGTACCTTTCTCCTACCAGAGTGTTCAAATTCACATCTAGCACGGCAGTGTATTGTTCAGATATTTTCTTGTCTCTCTGTTTTCAGCGAGCATAGGTTCTGCTTTAGTGGTCTTGGCCTGTTTCACTTGTGTTTCATTGGAACCAGCTTTACTGAGGTAGCTCTCAAACTTTGTTTGCGGGCTATGCTTACCCTATTTCTACATTGAAATGTTACAGCCTTTATAGGAAACTGTCACCAGTGTTCAAGGGGATTTCTAACCTCTCTTTGTTTTGGGCTTTCTGTGTTTTCTTTCAAGTAGGAGAAAGGTGAAATTTTTTATCATTAAAGGAAAAAAGTAAATAAATTCAGTAATAAATTCAGACCAGAAGAAAGCAGCAACAAAATGGCTTTGTTTTCACCTGCACTTTCACCTACACTTTATACATACTCTCTACCACTGACTTAACTACAGATTGTATCTGGTGTAGGTATCTCTTCTTCTAACTGATGATAAATTGATTCAGATATCAGAGAAAAGCTCAGCACCTGTTGGACTGACACCATATGCTCCTTTCTTACTGATAAATGTTAGAGAGAAAGGTGTCTTTGAAGCAGGAGGCAGAGTTCATCCATAGAGGAAGGCAGTGAAGGCGAAAATGTATTGCCTGGCATGCAGAGGTATAAGAACTTTCACATTTTATCTGAAGAAATCTGTCATGGATCCATCACACTGCTAGCAGGATTGTAAATTATAAACAGTATTTGTCGCTGGAAGGTGATAACAGGGTGCATGAACCCTCTTGGCTTTACCCCTTTCTTAAATCCAGAGCTCTGTGATAAAGAATAATTATAACAAAAAAAAAAAATTAAGGCAATGAATTCTCTCAGCATAGGGGCTATACAAATAACTCAAAATTATCTCCAAGTTTTTAGTTTTGTCTCCAAAATTATAAACCAAATTATATTAGATACTTTATAAAGTATAAGCAGATTTTTGGAGTTCCCTTTGTTTTAATGAATCTACTTTGAAGTTATTTGTTGCTATTGAAATTAGTGTGGGTTTTTTTTCTGCTGGACTTTTCGAACATGACGTTATCTGAGGTCTTAGAATCTTACTTTATCATTGAGAATATTACTTTTATTGTAAAAATCTAAAATTATGGAGGAGCTTTTAAATGTTGTATCTCATGATTGCGGTTGAGCTGTATATATCAGGTAGTTAGGTCATTAAAGTATCTGCAGTGCATTAGGTAAAAAAGGTAACATGCAATAATAATTTTCAGATTGCTCTTCTCAGTTTCTGGTTTCAAGAATAGGTTTAAAAATCCTTAACAGAAGTTAAGGTTTCTTTGGATGCAACATGGTTTGATTATAATTTTAGGTAAATACATTGAAATAGATAATCCCCTCCCTGTTTAGTAAAGTTTTTATCATACAATGATAAAATGGTTTGGGTTAGAGGGGACTTTAAATCTCATTCAGTCCCAGCTCCCTGCTAAAGACAGGGACACCTTCCACCACCAAGTTGCTCAGAGCCTAGTCCAACCTTATCCACTGAGTGGTTCATCTTTCAAATCCATGTTGTTTTCAATTTAGAGACAAGGATGTTGTGCAGAATAGTTTTCATAATCTTGCCAGGCACTGAGATGAGACTGAGTGGCCTGTGGTTCCTTTGGTCTTCCTTTTCAAAAATGGGGTATATTTTCCCTTTTCCAGTCAACAGAAACTTCACTAGTGCCATGACTTCTCAAATATGGTAGGTAATAGCTCGGCAGCTTAATGTTCCATTTCCCTCAGAACCCACAGATGCATCTTATCAGGTTCTATGGACTTGAGCACCTTCAGGTTCATTAAGATAATCTTGAACCTGATCTTCTCCTACAGCAGTTCTTCATTCTCTCTGTCCCTGCCTTTGCTTTCTGTGACTTGGGCAGTGTGGCTGGAGCTCTAGCTGATGAAATGAATGAAAAACACTGTTGAGTACTTTGGACTTTTCCATGTCCTAAGTGACCAGGTATTTTTTTTCCTCCAGGTGGGGGCCCTCCAGGAGGGAACTTCTCTTACTGCAATATATTTACATTTAGTAGTTGGAGTGAATGTTTACTCCCATGAGCTCATCACATTTGACTTAACGTTTCTTTGTCATCATTATTTTGCAGACTTTTTGTATGCCTCAATGCATTTTCTTTAACTGTTATACAAAACCTACTGACATTTTGCTTCATAGTGAGAAATTGGAATGAAGAACATATATTTTATTATTATTGCTTTGAATAGTTGATAGTGTGAAATGAAAGACAGGAATCTGCTTTGGTGGTTCTTGTATGACATTCTCATTAAGTTTTTTTTGGTTTATTTTTCCTCAGTCATGCTTTGGAAAAGGTCTTTTTGCATATTTATTGTCTGGTTTATTATGCTACATGAGATAAATCTAGTCTTATACAAACAAGTGGGTTCAGATTATTAGTGAGTTTAAGTATTTCCAGTGAGGAGGACTAAATCAGCAATATCTGTGGATCTGAATTTCAGAGTATACTGAAGAAATCAACAGTCGCTGGCAGGATTGCAGTAATTCTGGATGGAGGTATGTTTTTTCACAATAAGCTTCAAGAGGGGTGGAAGCAAACATCTACCTAACTGTGAAATTTCTGTGGGAAAAAAAAAAAAAAAAAAAAAAAAAAAAAAATAAAAAAAATAAATATACA
>NDXB01015948.1:15371-39364 GCA_002631895.1 Agapornis roseicollis
GAAAAAAAAAAAAAAAAAAAGACAACATAAATATGCATCAAATGCATATATAGTTAGACTAATTAAAAATCTTTCTAAACTCATCAAATGCTTATTATCATAGAATCATAGAATACTTAAGGCTGGAAGGGACCTTAAGATCATCTTGTTCCAAACCCCCCTGCCATAAGCTGGGACACCTCACACTAAACCATGTCACCCAAGGCTTCATCCAATCTGGCCTTGAACACTGCCAGGCATGGAGCACTCACAATCTCCCTGGACAACCCATTCTAGCATCTCACCACACTAACAGGAAAGAATTTCTTCCTTAGATCCAATCTAAACCTCTCCTGTTTAAGTTTGAACCCATTACCCCTTGTCCTGTCACTACAGTCCCTAATGAAGAGCCCCTCCTCAACATCCCTATAGGTCCCCTTCAGATACTGGAAGGCTGCTAGGAGGTCTTCACGCAGCCTTGTCTTCCCCAGGCTGAACAGCCCCAACTCTCTCAGCCTGTCTTCGTATGGGAGGTGCTAAAGTTCCCTGATCATCCTCGTGGCCTCCTCTGGACTTGTTCCAACAGCTCCATGTCCTTTTGATGTTGAGAACACCAGTACTGCGCACAATACTGCAGGTGAGGTCTCATGAGAGCAGAGTAGAGGGGCAGGATCACCTCCCTCAACCTGCTGGTCACGCTCTTTTTGATGCAGCCCAGGATACGGTTGCTTTCTGGGCTGCAAGAGCACACTGCAGTATGTTATGTTCATTTTCTCATCGACCACCACCAAGTCCTTCTCTGCAGGGCTGCTCTCAATCTCCTCTTTGCCCAACCTGTAGCTGTGCCTGGGATTGCTCCCACCCAGGTGTAGGACCTTGCACTTGGCATGGTTAAACTTCATGAGGTTGGCATCAGCCCACCTCACAAGCGTGTCAAGGTCCCTCTGGATGGCATTCCTTCCCTCCAGCGTATCCACCCAACCACACAGCTTGGTGTCATCAGCAAACTTGCTGAGGGCGCACTCAATCCCATTGTCCATGTCAGTGACAAAGATGTTGAACAAGACTGGTCCCAACACCGATTCCTGAGGGACACCACTCATCACTGGCTTCCAGCCGGACACTGAGCCATTGACCACAACTCTTTGCGTGCGGCCATCCAGCCAGTTCTTTATCCACCGAGTGCCCCACCTATCAAATTGATGTCTCTCCAATTTAGAGACAAGGATGTCATGTGGGACAATGTTGAATGGTTTGCACAAGTCCAGGTAGATGATGTCAACTGCTCTACCCCTGTCCATCAGTAGCCTCATCATAAAAGGCCACCAAGTTTCAAAACCTGAAAGTTTCAGTTGTTCATGTAATATGTAAACTACCTCAGTCTTTAATTATTTATCAATGCATGAAATTCTTGCATAATTTGCTAGATAAATATTTGATTTTTTTATTCCTACATGCAGCATAAGTATAGTGCTATCTCACACTTAAAAGTATCAAACGTATCATGTTAATGATTAGGGAGTGGCACATGCATGAAAACCATATTGTGAGCAGAACATTTGATATGTAGTTAAAATAAGTGAGATACTTTTCTATTCTTTTTGAGATATTAATACAATTCTGAAATCTATATAGATGAGAAATGAATTACTCTAAGTGTCATGCTAGAACTTCTGAGATAGCATAACAATTGTGCAATACATAAAACTTACTTGGGAAAAAATATTCACTGTTAGAAAAATCTAAATCAATCTCCTTGGATTATCAAATCAGTGAAAGTCCTATATCCTGTGGAATTTTGATTCTGCCTATGTGAAATGTTTTAAAGTTTGTTATTGGGAGCGTAAAGTTTATAGTTGCCCTTGCAAAAAGTAAGCTATCTGGCCCAAACTGTAAGGGCAGATTTACTGATAAGGTAGGATACCTGGATTGCATAACTCTTGGGGATTTGTTGCCCCAGCTGAGGTAATCAGCACTTGGGTTGGGAGCTCAGGATATGATGTAGAGTTATAGAGGAGCTGCCTGCAGAGCAGACACAGCTGGTGTCATTCCTCCTGGAGGAAACAACAGCAGGAAGAAAAATGTGCTGAAAGATGGTTTGTTTTATTAACAAAATAACTACGGTTTCACCAGCTATCTCTTTTGAAGTATATTAAGCTGCACCCAGCACAAGATGATACTTAAGTTAGTTGTGCCTGGTAGTACATCTGTTCCCCATCACCTGAGAAGAACCTCATGGTGATGCCACCTATTGCATCTTCCTCAGAAGTGCATCCAAGCCCTTGGTATTCAGGTAAGGTATGGGTGGAGAAAGTGAGGGAGGTAGCAAGTGCTTCTTTTAGTACCTTTGGAAACATAAAGATCATTCATGGAGCAGTATAATGCAAATGAACATTAATTAGCCTTGAAAAGGTACTAGCTAAGGGTGTGATCTTCTATTTTAGTTTAGAGAGAAGTAGTCTTTTTCTATAATAATTAAGATAGTTAAGCTGCTTCTAAATTTGAGTCTACAAGTTCATATTGGTTTGTTTTTAAAAGATGGTTTGCATACAGATTTGTTTTTTAGTATTAGTAAAATACTGAAGTTTCTTTTGTCTAAAACACCTGCATTGCCTGTACATGCTCATTTTTTTTTTCTTTCTGATAGAAAATCTTGGATGTGCACTCAGACATACTCATATTGTGTATCTACTGGATTTAATTTATAGGATACCCAAAGAACAGGTGGCTTAGAAATATTTTTTCATCCCAATAGAGCAGATTTTAAATAGGAACAATGCTTGCTAAATTCATTCGCTGCATGAAACTGCAACAGAAATCAAGCATTTACTAATATTTACTACTTATCCCCTACACTGGCACCCAGGTTTTTAGTTAATGTAGATTTCTAAATCACATCAAAACCTAATAGAACTCAGGACTCCTTCAAAACACAAGTACTATAGGGTCTGTGTTAACAAGGAGAATCTAGTTAAATCAGACATTTTCTGTGAGCATTTTTCATCTTTGTCATTTGAAACAATAAAAATATGATTGTAAAAGAACATTTGGGGAATTAAGAATTTTTCTGCCTTGAGTATAGCTTTCATTATGTTGGCCTAGGTGGGAGAAATTTAAACGCAGATCCTATTACAGACTGTACCTTCATGAAGGCTGGATCAAAGGGAAATTAATCTGTTACATAAAAATCACCAGAAATTATTTGATCAAAGAATCAGTGCTCAGGCCTCATCTAGTCGAATGTACCTGTTCCAGCATTTGACCTCCTTTATTGGGAAAAGCATTTACCAAGTAGCCAATTAGACTTACCCTGTTTGTGGCCTGGTTCATTGCTTCTCATTCTGCTCTGACGTATCCCTGATAAGACTTTTGGCTTCAGCTACCTCATGGGACAGCGTAGAGAAGAGGGAGATGAGAAGATTATCTTCCCTTAGCCTTCTCTTCATTACGCTGAACTAACCTAGCTTCCTCAACCACTCCTTATGTATAATGCTCTCCAGGCCCTGATATCTTGGTGGCCCACCACTGGACTCCAGCACTGGACAGCCCAAAATTGGTCACAGTACTTCAGACGTAGCCTCACAAATGCTCAAGAGAAGGGAAGGATCACTTTCATAGACTTGCTGGCTACACTTTTGCTAATGCAGCGCAAGATGCTCCTGACTGTTTTTAGTTGGGGTTTTATTAAAAATATCTTCTGCGTTTTGGGACCATTTTACGATAAACCAGACACACTGAAAATAATTAAAAAAATTATCTTTTCTGTGTGTATGTATTGTGTCGCTTACATTTCTTTCTTTTTTCTTTTCTTTTTTTTGATTGCCTAACCCTTTCTGTGTAATATGTTCTTTGATAATTGTCATTCATAAGTTCATATTGATGTATACCCTACAGTTGTAATGCTGAAGGAAATAATCAAGTGAGATCTTGCAAACTCCTCAAGGATTTCATAAGAGAATGTATGGAAGGGAGAGAGAAACATGCAAAGACAACTTTGTTGCATAAAATGGTACTGATGTTCAGTACAGACCGATATTTATTTTGAGTTTCTATTTAACTACTGCTTTTCCAGTGATATTTGGTGGGGTAGAATGCTTCTGAAAGCCTTGCCCTTCAGATAGGGTTAGAAGTCATGTTACAAGTAGTGGTATTCATTATTACTCTGGGTTCTTTCCCCAGAGTAGTAAGGTTATCTTTTATTTACAATCTGCCCACCTAACTCCTTTCTGAATATATATTGTCATGGCTTTTCAGTCATTGCTGTAATGCTTTGTATGCCCAGAAAGCCCTGTCAGAACAGAAGGTTCAGCACTTTTACTTAGCTGCAGGTTAGTCTGAAGATGGCATGGAAATCGTATGTGTGATACCCGATTCACACTAAATGTGCTTACTCAGAAGACTAAATAATAAAATAATTTCATTGTATTTCATTTATTTACCAATATAACAAGTATATTAAATCTCCTTATAATTATATGCTGTTCAATGAGTGTCCGTTCTTGAAAGATGCATTTTAATGAGAGCTAAAATAATCGGTGTGCATAGAGGACATTGCAAATTTATTGAGTTCTTTGAGAGGAAAATATTCAGTAAATATTTTTGTTAGGTTTTAACTTGGAGTACACATGGTTTACTCAATTGGCTAAATCAACATAGGTGCTTTATTGAGTCATGCTAAGTTGTTTTTAGATACTATAAAATGAAGTTTGAGGTAAGAGTAACCAGTTCAATTGAAGAAAATGGCAACATAAGGTTTTATTTTTCATTGTAAACAGCATAACATAAATGTTCTTCAATGTATTAATGTAACTAACTGCATCTTAAAGGAACAGAGAGTCTGTATATTTCACCATGAGCTGAAACAATAAGACACAGCAATTCTCAGGAACAGGATGCAGAAATGTAGAAGTCTAAAAATAAGCTTTTGATAAACAAAATTATTTTTTTTTATTTCTTTTTTTTTTAATTTAAAATTACTTTTTTAGAATAGGGCTATGGAGACAATAAGGTATGTATGGAGTTACCCCAATTAAAAGGATCGGACTGTGTTATTTTGATAACTCATTAGCATTCTTATGTGGTTTTATCCTTCAGGACAACTTTCTTCTTTCTGCAGAAAAATAATTTGCTTTCATTTCTTCAGGGAATCTTTGGTTACATTTATTATACTTGGTATCAAATTTCACATGATGTTCTTGAATCTAATTTAACATATATATTAGCTTATAGAAATTCTAAATTCGCTGTCTTTTCAGAAGTTTTTTATGAGATTATCTACATCTAGGAAACAAATCAAGTTCACTTTCTCTGTCACTACATACTCAGGCATTATGTGTTTTCTGGAATCACACACTTTTGGTGTGTAGCAGTCTGTATACTGTAAACCAGGACATCCTGGTTTTTCTGGCTTTCCCTAAGACTAAGAAATAATTAATCTGTTCCTGAAAACAGATTAATTTGCTGAGTCAGTCTTTGGAGCAACCATAGCTGTGAATCCGATAAAGCTTTCAGGCTGAAAAACTTACTTTTTCCCTCATGCGAGTATTTAATGTATGAAAGTTGCTTGAGGCATATCCTGAAGCAGTCACTCAAATGGAGATGCTGTGTGCCAGGACTATACTAATGCATCTTTTCTGCTCCCTTCCCACATGTTTTCTAATGTGCAAGTAGGGCAGGAATTTGACATTGACAAAACAAAACAAAGCCTGATCTATTTGTTGAAAACTATTAAATGCCATGCCTAGAGATACGTAGCCCATTGCTGTCTCATATACAAATGAGAAAAAACAATTTCCTACTTTTTTTAGTTCAGTGATATAATGTTAATTTGATATTATTGCAGTTTGTTATATTTCAATATGCTCCCTCATCTTCGCCAGTCTGGAAATGCTAGTTTCTCACTGGAATCTATGACCTCCTGCTTTTAAAAAAATAGCATAAAACCCACCAATTATGCAAGAGTGTCAAATTCACTGGAAACTCTTCACTTTTTCAGCCAGCTATAAACTCTTCTTATAGATTGAAAGTGATCTCCTGGGCATGTGTTGGAATAACATTGTTCAAATTTAGATCGTTTGCTCTATGATCATTCACTTGTGCCTAGCTTTTCTGGGGGTTATCCTTCTATTCCTTTTTGCTTCTTTTCAAATGCATTATCAATATTTACTGGATCTAGAAAACAAACAAAAAATAGACAAGGTTTGCAGGTTTTTAATTGATTTTTTTTCCTATTTTATTTTCCTTGATTTAGTACATTACCCTCAAAACTGAATGTGAATGGAGATGTCTTCTCCCTCACTGGCTTTTTTTTTCTGTCTAGCATGTTCACTAATTTCAATCATAAACAGAAGTTAAATAATCATATATTTCCCTTCTGCCATTTCTGTCCTTTTTATTATTGCTATCCTCAGGAAAAAAAAAATAGTATATTTTTAAATAGAATTCAAAAATACAAATGAAGAAGAATGTGTCCATTTTTAATCTACAGAAATATTCAGCTATTGTAAATAACATGAAAAATGCTTGTACCCAGGAAGTTATTTCATAACATAGGAGAAGCCATGCTGAGGGTGATGGATCACCTATCTAGGTTGAAGATAATGATGTGGAAATGAATTGTTCTGAGCAAAACCAAAACCAGAATGAATTTATCCTACAGACATAGTTTTGGGTTTGTTGTTGGAAAGCTGAAACTGGTTGCCCTCAACCTAAAGGTATCAATTTTTGTCTCACAATATTCCATGTACTTTATGGGTGAATATGTGTGCTTTTTCTTTCTCAGTCCTGCTTGGTCAGTTTTGGTTTTGTGTTCCATCCAGGAAAAGGTTCAGTGGAAACTATTCCTCTCAGCTTCCTGGACTGATATTAGCGTTATCTATTTGGGAGACTTCTAGGCAAACTTGGTCAGTATCACTAAAATGAAATTTCTTCACTAGCTTGCTTTGGCTTATTTTACAACTATTAAGATTTAGCTTGCTATGAGCCTAACAGATCTGGCATACAGTACTCAGTTCCAGGAATACTGAACAAAGTTACAACAGGCTTAGTATTTCTAGATACTGGCTTGATGTGAAGATATAGGCCTTCATAATGTCACTGAATTGACAGTTGGAATTGTATGGCATTCATCTGTGAAATAAGACTTATTGCTTGTTTCTCATAATGTTGAAGTGTCAGAGTTGAGCAAGGTTATTATTTTTGCTCAGTGTGGCTGGTTGTGCTCTCACGGAGGCACAAAAACTTTGCTGAAGAGCTGGAGTTTCAAAGTGTGGTTCTGACCTCTGGCTGAGAAACTTCAACAGAATCGCAGACTGGTTCAGGTTAGCAGGGATGTCTGGAGGGCATCTCATACAGCCTGCTCTGTTCAACCTAGGGCTGGTTGCCCAGGACAGAGTAAAAAAGCAAAAATATGGCCTTGAGAGGCTTCTTGTGTTTCTTGTGGATTTCATCTAGAGAAGGAAAAAAGTGGTGCTCATGTTCTGTTTGAATATTTTGGCTCATTCTCAATAATCAGAAAGCGTGTCAGAGGCACCAAATATAGAGTCTTAGACTTGATATTCATCTATTTAAAAGAACTCTCATTTATATAATTTTTATCATTATATGTTCATTATCATGTATCATTATCATTATATTTACAAATTTGAAGACTCAAGATGTGTTCAGCCTCAAACCATTGGAGGCTGGAAGAATATTCGAGGGAAAGATGATAATGTTGCGCATTCCTTGATTGTCAGTCGTCAACAACTTTGGAGATGGGACAACAGGCAACGTGAACCCTTGGAATGATCCAGTAAGGCAACATTTTCAAAATGTAACAAAAAAACCCAACCCAAACAAAACAAAGAAACAAAAAAGAAACAAACAAACAAAAAAAAAAACATACCAAAACCAACACCATAAGCAACAAAAAAACCCCACCGAACTGCTAAATTAATAAACAGAATTGAACAATCACATTTAAGGACAACATTTTCTTATTCACATTCTTTCTTATTTTTGACCTACTCCCAAAGCAACTGAAGTAGGCTAAAAAACCCAACCCAAACCTGCTGAAAAAATATTTGGAAACAAAAAACATGACTTGATAACTAGACCAGGGATAAAATATGCATCAAAAATGGGTAATAAAATGATAATGCCCTACCAGATTCAGAAATAACTCTCCTGGGTTATCCTTTCTGAAAAGAGTTCTGCTTCCCACAAACTGTAGCAATATTTTTTTTTCTTTTATGATTTTTATGTATCATAAATAATGGAAAAGGCTCAGTGTCCCAAAGGTAAATAAGTGTATTTCAGCAGATATGTAGTTTGTTTTCATGGTAAAATCAGATTATTGGTTATATATGTAAAACTTTTCAATCTAAGTTTGTTTGGTCTTTTTTTAATGTGAACTCTTGGTTAGGTCCCCTGCCTAGTGTTTTATGTTTATTACGATTTACTAATCTTTGCTATGATTTACAGGGGAGAAAACCCTCTAGAATAGGAACACTAGAATAGTTAGAATGTGTCCCTGCGCAGAATCAGGGCTCAAGTTAAAAAGCAAGCACCCACCCTCCTCCAGTCCCGGTAGATGTAAATAAATCTTGCTGGAATACTAATTGAAAAGCTTAACCTTTGAGCCAAGGATAGTGTAAAACTCCTTTTGCTGAAGAGAAACAGATGCCTAACTATTTGTAGACCTTCTATTCAGGACTTCACATTGTCCAAATCTGTCATGGAAGGACTGATAACAGTAGTTATTTTACTGCACAAAAATCTTGGGAGGTACTGACCTTTGTGTAATAAGTGGGCTCCTGTTTTTCTTCTTTTATTCTTCATTTGCTGTATGATTGCTACTGTTAGTATTGTTTAGGGGAAAACCTGGAAGGCCATGGACTGATCACTGGACACTGCTTTTGCAGTGCTTACTGTAACTCCAGGTTCCCGTATATAAAGAATTAATAGTGCAATGACATTTACCTCTCAATACCTGCAAACACTATTAGCAATCGCAAGTGGTGTATGATGGGAAAGAGAACTTGTGATCATGTAAGTTTCTAGCTACTCTGAAAGCAAAGAAAATGCAAAATATTTTAAATTGGGCTAGATACATATGCCAGTTCTGTTTCCACTTGGGAAAGCTGAGAGAGGGGGAAAGATCCAGAGAAGGAAGAGAAAGTGGGAAAGATCTGGGGAACTGTAATTGGAGATCTGTTAGCATCCAGAGTTTTCCCTTTTAAAAGAAAAGCAAAGTAGAAAACATTGATCTCATCACTGAATTCATTATGTGTAATGTTGCCTGTTTGATGTGTCTGTAGCCCTCATCTTAATGTTTTAGGGAAGAGAAAAAGAGGCCAGCATGGTTAGAAATGAACATAAACAGATAAATTGAACACAACTGTGATGTACCAACAATTTTAAGTGACTGATTACAGCTTGCTTGCCTTATAACTGTAGCAGCTGTGCTAGGATAGAAAGAGGCCATGATAATGTGCTGCCACTATTAAAATGACAGTAAATATACTGGTTTTGCAGATGAATGCTATTCTTAGTTTCTACCTTATTCAGTGTCTGAATAAGACCATGTGTGTTACAACAGTGATCAAGTGCGCAGTTAAAAGGAGGCTGGTGCTTTGGGTTGGTTTTTTTTTTAATGTATAGTAATAGACTACTTTTCAGTACTTTATAGCCTAAATAGACAGAACTGCTAAAAGAGACTGGCTGCATGGAGAACTGAGATGACTTATTCAAGGTCAAACAAAATGTCTTCAGAGAATAAGGAATACAGCTTAAGTATTTCATCCTTTGCTTTTCCCATAAATACACCCAGCAACTGGCTTATCTCTAAAAGCTGGGTAAATTAAAGAGGCATTGTCAAGTTTGCTAGAGTCCCATTTGAATTACTTTTTTTCTTATATCTCTATATAACCGTAGTGTAATCCTTTATTAAAAATGCTTCATTTTTCCCCAGATCCTTATATGAATCATTATCAGCACAGAAAGTCTCATGAGGCTACTAACAATAACAAAGCGGAACATGCGGGTTATGAAAGAAAACACTCCAGAGCTCAAACAGATTTCTCTTTCAAGCTTCTCAGGAGGCAATAGGAACAGTGGAAAAAAAGTATTATAAAAGTCTTACTTTCAGAGTTGTTGAACTGCCACATCTGTTGAAGTTCAGTGGGAATTACAGATGTTGCATGCCTCAGTATAGCAAGCCAATCATTTTATATATAGTCCAATCATTGTCATCTTTAAGAGCATAACAATAAAGCTAATGGTATAGTCCTTCCACTAACCAAAGAACATCATGTCACTTAAGTTGCAGTGTTATGGCCAGAGTATCAACTGTGATTCTGAAATGAGAGGAAAACCCATAAATCCACACTTCCATACAAGGTTCGCATGCCAGGAGCTCCAGGAAAAAGTTAAGGTATGTAAAAGCATATATGAACAAAGAATCCCTGCATATATGAACACTATTTAGATGAATTTTGGTCTTTTAAAGCAATAGCAGTTGAAATTTGGACTGTCCACCTGAACAATGTGCGACAACTTTGAAGCATGAGTAAAAATCCTGCCTGGTGCGTTACAGGTAGAACTGCTTTGGGGCTGCAGTAGGTTTTGTCTGAAAAAAGTACCTTGAAATCTGTTCCTCTGTTCCTTTGGAATCTCTTTAGCTTTTGGCAGAATCAAACAACAGAGACATCTTCAAAATCCCTCTGTTGAAAGGAATGATGCCTCTTTTATTGTAGCATTTCCAAAGTGGTTCACTTTGATCTCTTTTGTAGCTACTATATAGTACTTGCTTCACATTACTTTTTAGCTGTATGCAAACATCAGCATATTCAAACACTGAGGGATTTGTTGTGAAAGACAGGGGGGTTTTGTCCCTTCTCTCTCCCCTTTCCTAGTAGAGTTAGATGTTTGTGTGCATGTTCTACAACTCTGTCATGAGAGCTATATTAATTTTCCTTCCTCCTCTTCCCCACCATCTTTGTGCTACTGTCAAATAACTGGATTACCAACTGACATGTGGAACAAGTTGTTACACATAGTTTTACATTTATCCTTGTAACAGACTAATTATTTTTCTGTTTAATTAAAAGAATAGATAGCTCAAGTCCATGAAAGAAGAGTGGCTTAGAGCATGAGGCAGGAAGGCCTGAGGAATCCAATTGTAAAAGGAAATAAAAAGAGAAGCTGCTGCACACCAAGGTTCTGAAAAACTGAATTCTGTATAAACCTTGTCTCCTGTTTCCCTCACCCATCTTTTCTCTGCAGTTCAAGCTTAATTATTCTTCTTAAATGTCTGGAAAAAGAGAAGCTGGAAAACATTATTGTGAGTTGAACGATGTTTTCTGATCTTGAGTTAAGAATTATCATCAGCAAAGGCACTTGTCACAGAATCAGGGCTACAACCTTAGAAACCCAGTCAGTGGGAAACTTAAAAATCATATGGCTGCTTGAAGCAGGTACTCTTCTATAAGGAAGCACTCTAGTCTACAAGTGACTCTTCAGGTATAGGAAGGTTTAGCCATTACCTCCAATTAATGTTCACTTCTGGCATGAAGTGAACATTTTCTGACATAGAAAATACAGTTTAAAAGTTGTTTGTTTAATATTTGCTTGTTTAATATTAAAAATATTTGTTTTGTTATTTGTCAAACGTCTGCAAGAATCATGGAGCTTGACACTGAGAACTGGATTTTGAGTGTGAAAGTTGAGAATTTCCATTCTGCACATATTTGAGTAACGAATTCTGACTACAAAAAGTCTTTGAAAAGTCTCATAAGAGAAGGTTACCATGGAGACAGAAAAAAAAAATTGTTCATTTTTATTCATGAGTTATTGTAGGGAGGGTTAGGCCTAATTAAAGCTGTTTCAGCCCTATTTATCCACAAATATCTATATAAAATGATCTTGCCTCAAGTGAAGTCCATTCCTCAAAAGCTTGCTGTTTTTCCCATGTACTCCAGAGGAGTATTCTGTAGTTTTCCACGACAGCAGTGAATGCTAAATATTCTAAATTAATGAGTCTATCCTTGCTGCATGCTTTTGGGGAGGGAAAAAAACATAATCACTGTTGCCCCTGTGACAGTGTTGCTGAAAACACTACTGAGAATATATACCACACAGGAGATAGTGAAATAGTTCATCTAAATGCAAAGAATGAGACAAAAGCATACTTCCTTTTTGTATAAGTGTACATGTATAAGATAGCAGCCTTGAATTGATGTGACTTTTATTTCAAATTGCTGAATAATTGATGCTCCTGTCTTCTGGATTTATTTAGTGCTTGCTTAAAGCTCTGATGTTTCTACCTGTGTAATTGGTAGTTGTTATGTAAGTTCCAGCTTTTATCTTTATCTAGTCCATTTGTAACACCTTTTCTCTTTGCCCCCTCCAATTCAGCCTTGAAGCATAAATATGCCAGCTTATTTTACATTGAGTAAATAATATCCCTGTGGTTTAGGTGCTACAGATATCAAATATTTCATAGAAGTTATGCATTGTTCTGCTGCAGCCTGAAGTTTGCATTGAGGTTTTTAAGCCTTCAGCTTCATGTTTTATTGACAGATGGGCAGCAGTATTGTGCATGTGGCCTTATTCTGCTACCTGGACATGTGTCCAGTTTTATTTTATTCCTCAACCCTATAGCAGCTGCAGCTGATCCTGAGTAATGGTACAAATCTAGTCCCCATACTTTTCACTCCTTTTATTTTGTCAAAGTGAGTTTCCATTTCTCATTTTTAGATTAGTTTCTTCTGAATATGTTGTTCACAGTGGGGTTCCAATGGGTTACAAGTTTGGTTTTAGACATGAAATTATATTTGGGCTTAATGGATTGCATTTAAAGTATTGTGATCTAGATAACACAGTAGTTTTTCCTGCAATGTTACTTGACACTTGCTTAGTTTGGTTTATGGTGTCTATTCCTCCACAGATATTAAGAACTAGATGTCACAAGTTACCCCATTATTTAATTTAAAAAATAAACCAAAATCCTCTGGGGTTTTCTTCAGATTGTGTATCTCTCTGAGAAAGGAGTACTCTAAGTGTTTGATTCCAATATTGTCCAAACAAAAAAACTGAGAAATAAACTAAACAATAAATTTAGAAATTAAACTTTAAAAGAAGGTTTTTGTGATGAATTGAGGGGGAACTATTAGAAATAAACAAAGCTGGGGAAACAAATATCCTTATAATCAATGGTGGTGAAAATACACAGAAGGAGGACATAGAAGTCTGGAATAACAGAAAGAATGTTATATGAACAGTACAATCTGGAACCAATCCTGATCTGGAAGGTAAAGGGAGGTGGGGAAGCTGCGCACGGATTGAGTGATGTGATCTTGGTCACAGAATGTTCAGGAAGCAGGAAAGAACGGTAATTCAAGCACCAAGTACCAAAAAGGCATTTGGTTCAAAACGTTTTGATTCTGTAGTGCAGCAGAGCTTCCCTGCTAAATCATAGATAGTAGCACAAACACGGCAATGATGGGTGGGATCCAATATAACGATTCTTCAATTTCAAAACCAAGAAGAGCAAATTATAGAGTAGGCAAGACCACAGTTAATGATCAGCGACACTTTTGTATGGCAGGGTGATGAAGCCAGCTAGACTAGAAATAAAGGCATATGTTTACTTTCATACTGCTAGCTCATTCCTATTTACCATCAGACACTCATACTATGAATCAAAGGAGAGCCTTAATGCTCTTGTACATTGGATATATTTCAGGTGCTAACTGTTTTTAAAATGGTTGTGTTCCCATTTATAGTAGTTTGCATCTTCTCACCACAGCCCCATTTCCTTTTACTATTTCATTCTGCTTTATGCTTTTCTTTCAGTAGACATTCATCTATCTTTATAATGCTAGTTGTAATTTAAGATTATAACAGAAATGAAAATATTCCAAGGAATAACATGTTGCACGTAATACTACTTCCCATTTCTTTTGGAGATCTCTATGTCATTTACAGTATATATCTTTAGCTGATGGTCCTTCTGAAGTCTGAAGAAATACAAGGGTCTACTAGTTTGGGTTTTGTGGTGTAAGGTGTGGTTTTCTCTCCTTCCAAATGCAAACTTGTTAGGAGGAACCATTGTCTTCTCCCAAAGACAGTTCTATGTTCTGTAAGAAAACTTCTGGGCCATTAGATATCTGACTTGTTCTTTCCAACTGCAAGCTTTTCAGTTTCTCATTAAGGATTCTTTCCCAGGAGTGGTATTATTTTTTCCCAGGAGTCAGACTGAATACCAGATGGCCAACTGTAACTTTCCTGTCTGGGGCTATGCTCCAGATTGTTTCCTAGTTGTAGTATTTCCTTTTCTTAATAATGCCCAGCAGGGATTACACACCAAAATGATCTCCAAAACATCTAACGAGGTTTTCATCGGCCCTTTAACATCTCGTACACCCTGAACTTGACAAAGTGGATTCCTAAGCATGGAAACGTAGATTGGCTTTTTTCTTACAGCACAAACAGAAAAGAATACTTTTTTTCAAATAGATTTATTTACCTAAAGAGTTTCCTAGATTTATAAAAAAATATTATTGCATGTTTGTTTAAAACCACGTACATGTAAGCAAGTGAAAAAAGCTGATTAACTTGCCTTATTTCACTGACTGCTCTCCTGTATTTACTCATGCTATACAGGCTGGTTTACACTGCAGTGAAAAAAGTGGAATTGGATTAACTTCTGACACAAACAGTGCAGCAGGCAAAAAAAAGAACAGGTAGAGGGGTCATGGCTAGTTTATACTAACTCACCTAAGAGAGAAAATAAACTACTTCTTTTTATAGGAAGCACCCTGAGGAACAGAAAACAGTGATTAGGTGCCCAACTCTCTTTTTTCCCCTTTCTCTTTCTGTTTATCTGGTTTGTTTGTTTTTATCATCTCTTGGCTGGCAAATGAATCTGGGGTTTTTGCCTGAATTGTCCTGTTATGTGGCAGCTTATAAATGTGTGAGTTACAGCAGAAATCTTTTAAATATGTAAACTGGTAACACTGTGCAACACAGAACTTCTTAACAGCACTTGGCTTATTTACTAAGTAATTTACAGTGTTTTTGAGCTTAAAATATTCCCTTAATAAATTCTTCTTTTTACAGCCCAACTTCTCATTATATTTTGTCATTCTTTGCACCACTGTTTCTTTTAGCAAGATGATTCCATCATAATTTTTACTTATCTAGAAGCATTTCACTGCCTCATTCTCTATTTTGGTTTGTTGCTCCTCATTCAGTATGCTCACCAGTTTAATGAATTGTTTTAGAAGGATCTTCTGTTGAGGTGTTGGTATATTTCCAAAACCCTGAAATATCTTTTCAGTTGGAAGAAGAACATTAAGCACAGGTACCCACTCAAGTTATCTGTTACTGAAGATTTCACATAAGACAAAAAAAAATCTGAATAGTGAGTTGAACTATAAACCGTGAGAGAATAATCTTCCCTATGGTGCATTGAAATCTCTTCCTCTGTGCCAGCAATGACCTGAAAATACATAAGCAGAAAATCACTGAGACATTTCCTCAAGAGTTTCCAAAGGATTTTTGGGGGAGAGGAGAGTGATTGGTTTGAGGTTTTTTGGGGGGTGGTATCGTGGGGTTTTTTTGGCAATATTCAATTTCCAAGGAGCTGCCAGGAAGAAAATAACTGAAAAAGAGCCACCATGTACAGTAAAAGCTATGGGTTGACAGTGTGCACTTGCAGCCCAGAAAGCAACCATATCCTGGGCTGCATCAAAAGGACCGTGACCAGCATGTCAAAGGAGGTGATCCTGCCCCTCTACTCTGCTCTCATAAGACCTCACCTGCAGTATTGTGTGCAGTTCTGGTGTCCTCAACATAAAAAGGACATGGAGCTGTTGCAACAAGTCCAGAGGAGGCCCATGAGGATGATCAGGGAACTTTAGCACCTCCCATACGAAGACAGGCTGAGAGAGTTGGGGCTGTTCAGCCTGGGGAAGAGAAGGCTGCGTGGAGACTTCCTAGCAGCCTTCCAGTATCTGAAGGGGGCCTATAGGGCTGCTGGGGAGGAGCTTTTCATTAGGGACTGTAGTGACAGGACAAGGGGNAGCACCTCCCAAGACAGGCTGAGAGAGTTGGGGCTGTTCAGCCTGGGGAAGAGAAGGCTGCGTGGAGACTTCCTAGCAGCCTTCCAGTATCTGAAGGGGGCCTATAGGGCTGCTGGGGAGGAGCTTTTCATTAGGGACTGTAGTGACAGGACAAGGGGTATCGGGTTCAAACTGAAACAGGAGAGGTTTAGATTGGATCTAAGGAAGAAATTCTTTCCTGTTAGATGACATCCTGTGAGATGCTAGAATGGGTTGTCCAGGGAGGTTGTGAGTGCTCCATGCCTGGCAGTGTTCAAGGCCAGGTTGGATGAAGCCTTGGATGACATGGTTTAGTGTGAGGTGTCCCAGCTTATGGCAGGGGGGTTGGAAACGAGATGATCTGAAGGTCCTTTCCAACCCTAACTATTCTATGNGGGGGTTTGGAACTAGATGATCTGAAGGTCCTTTCCAACCCTAACTATTCTATGATTCTATGGAAATAACACAGGGTTGAGGTTTACTGCTGTAGGACTATAGCAGTGGTCTCCATACCTTTTTGATAATTTTGAATACCAGTTATTTTCTCACTCACTTTTAAGACATCATGTTACCTTGAAAGGACAGACTAAGTCTGGTTATTTTTCTTTATTTTAGTATTTATTACGTAGCATACTGCTGATAGTCGCTTGTCAACACAGAAAAGGTCAGAAAATATAATTTGTAAAAGAAAAATATTTAAGTCATCTTTAATTTTGAAAACTCTTTAAAGCACATTGCTGTGAGATAACCAGACCACTCTGTGGTATAAAAGATTTTCACAGTCATTCCTGACATCATTCCAAAGTATTGTTAAGATTCTACCATTTAAATGTCTTTATAAAATTAACCGCATCAATGTCATCCTGTAGAACTCTGTGCACTTCTGGCTAATAATTCTTTGCTGCAACAGTTTGCATATGAATGATGCAGTGAATTAATTTAATGTGTGGTACTATCTCCGTAACCTTACCCTGAAATCTTTTTTTTATTCCACTCAAAGCAGCCACTCCGTCAGTGGTTACACTTGCACAGTTTTTCCATGAAACATTGTTTTTATTAAAGAAGTCATTTACTGTTGGCAGTATATCTTCTCCAGTACATCTTTCCATTAGTGGTTTAGAGAGTGGTGATTCCTAGTGTATTTCATTACTGAAACAAAATCTAACAAATACCATAAAGTGAAACATGCTAGAAATGTGTGCTTTCAGTGAACCATATAGCAAGCCACCTACACTGTGCAATTTGTTCGAATACTTGTTTCTTCAAATCTTCAGCAATGTTTTCTCTGCATCTTCCAACAGTACTTGCTGACAAAGGAATGCATTTTAGCTTGTTGCCGTATTGTTTTCTGTATATGTCAGCCATTTCCTCCATGGCAGATTTTTGTCTTTTGCTCTTAAGTAAGAAATCTCAAGACGCTTTTAAATGTTTATCATTAAGTTCATGAAAGATTTGTCTTGGGTCTTCACTGACCGCATCATCCAAGTCTTACAAGGCAGACGCAGGAACTGTGAGAATGAAGACCTTGGGACCACTGTAGGAGAGGATTTGGTTCGAGACCATCTTAAGAACCTGAACATGCACAAGTCCATGGGACCTGATAAAATCCATCCACAGGTCCTGAAGGAGCTGGCGAATGAAGTTGCTAAGCCACTGGCCATCAGACTTGAGAGATCATGGCAGTCTGGTGAAGTTCCCAAAGACTGGAAAAGGGGAAATATAACCCCCATTTTCAAGAAGGGGAAAATGGATGACCCAGGGAATTACAGACCAGTCAGTCTCATCCCTGTGCCTGGAAAAATCTTGGAGCAGATTCTCCTGGAAGGCATGCTAAGGCACATGAAAAACAACGGGGTGCTTGGTGACAGCCAGCATGGCTTCACTAGGGGGAAATCCTGCCCGACCAATTTGGTGGCCTTTTATGATGGGGCTATGGAACTGATGGACAGGGGTAGAGCAGTTGACATCATCTACCTGGACTTGTGCAAAGCGTTTGACACTGTCCCACACGACATCCTTGTCTCTAAATTGGAGAGACATCAATTTGATAGGTGGGGCACTCAGTGGATAAAGAACTGGCTGGATGGCCGCATGCAAAGAGTTGTGGTCAATGGCTCAGTGTCCAGCTGAAAGCCAGTGACGAGTGGTGTCTCTCAGGGATTGGTGTTGGGACCGGTCCTGTTTAACATCTTTGTTGCTGCCATGGACAGTGGGATTGAGTGCGCCCTCAGCAAGTTTGCCGATGACACCAAACTGTGTGGTTGGGTGGATACGCTGGAGGGAAGGAATGCCATCCAGAGGGACCTTGACACGCTTGTGAGGTGGGCAGATGCCAACCTCATGAAGTTCAACCATGCCAAGTGCAAGGCCCTACACCTGGGTGGGAGCAATCCCAGGCACAGCTACAGGTTGGGCAAAGAGGAGATTGAGAGCAGCCCTGCCGTGAAGGACTTGGGGGTGGTGGTCGATGAGAAAATGAACATGAGGCGGTTTCAGTGTATCCTGGGCTGCATCAAAAGGAGCGTGACCAGCATGTCAAAGGAGGTGATCCTGCCCCTCTACTCTGCTCTCATGAGACCTCACCTGCAGTATTGTGTGCAGTTCTGGTGTCCTCAACATAAACATGGAGCTGTTGGAACAAGTGCAGAGGAGGGCCACGAGGATGATGGGGGGACTGGAGCATCTCCCATATGAAGACAGGCTGAGAAAGTTGGGACTGTTCAGCCTGGAGAAGAGAAGGCTGCATGGAGACCTCCTAGCAGCCTTCCAGTATCTGAAGGGGACCTACAGGGATGCTGGGTAGGGGCTCTTCATTAGGGACTGTAGTGACAGGACAAGGGGCAACAGGCTCAAACTTAAATGGGGAGGTTTGATTTGATCTAAGGAAGAAATTCTTTCCTGTTAGGGTAGTGAGATGCTAGAATGGGTTGCCCAGGGAGGTTGTGAGTGCTCCATGCCTGGCAGTGTTCAAGGCCAGATTGGATGAAGCCTTGGGTGGCACGGTTTAGTGTGAGGTGTCCCTGCTCATGGCAGGGGGTTTGGAACTAGATGATCTGAAGGTCCTTTCCAACCCTAACTATTCTATGATTCTATGACTTGAGGCTTCAAAGGNCCCTGCTTATGGCAGGGGGTTTGGAACTAGATGATCTGAAGGTCCTTTCCAGCCCTAACTATTCTATGATTCTATGACTTGAGGCTTCAAAGGAAGTCTATAGATACCATGCAACTCATGATAAAATCTTGATAAAATCTTGATAGTTGAAAAGAGTGTTTTGTTTCTTTAGATGTGAGAGCACTAAGAGTCTTTTCCTCTTATGGAATCTGGAAAGATCCCTATTGTATCATGTCTAATGTAGCTATTTATATTTTTAACTTGCTTTGAGTTGTGGTACTCGCAGACTCTTTACCTGTACAGAATACCACAAGTGGTTTCACTCTGGAAGAGTAGATATGAGTATGGCACTCTGCCTCAAAGACCCATCTGCCTTCTGCACTTATAGCCTTTAGACAGCCTGGAGGCAACATGCATATGGTTTGTTTGGGAGTGTTCCATGACATGTTAAGCTGCCTTGTGGCACAAATGTCTGTTAGGGTGCACAAGACACCACATGCTTTCTAAAGCACTCTCTGGTTCCACCTGAGCTTGCATTTGTGGGTACCAGTCTCTTAAGGACAGTGGATCTGGTTTCAAAAGCAGCTCCAGAAGGCTGCATAAACACTTTCTGAGCACAGAAATTTGCTTAAAGGAGGTCGGTAGAGAATATAGGATATAAAATTTATTCAAAGCTATTTGTAAAGGCACTGTCAAATTAAGAATACCAAATAAAATGTTCATTGGCAAAGAATAACAACAAAAATCATTCAGTATTTCTTTCACTTATTTTCCGTAACTTTCATCAACAGTTCTTTGCTATTTATCTAATAATGTTGAAAGAAATGTTTTTAACTGAATATCTTTATAAGCTTGTATATGTAGTCAGAAGACTTGAGTTTGAACGCTTTCAAATCATTGAACTGCAAAGTTTTTTAATAGTAAAGGAAAAAGCAGTTTGGGCAGTTATCCAGGACATGGGGGTTAATGGCTCTAAGCTGAAAGAGGGTAGATTTAGGTCAGATATTAGGAAGAATTCTTCAGTATGAAGGTGGTGAGGCACTGGAAAATCTTGCTTCAAGAGGCTGTGACTGCCTTATTCCTGATAGTGTTCAAGGCCAGTTCGGATGGGGCTTGAGCAATCTGTTCTAGTGGAAGGTGTACCTGCCCATGGCAGGTAGCTTGGAACTAGATGATCTTAAAGTCCCTTCCAATCCTAATCATTCTATGATCAAGTTCCTAATGTAATGGTTTTGTAAAGACCAATAGTTTGCCTTCAGACCAGTGTGATCTACAGCTATGGGAAATTAAGGATGGAACTTACTGGAGCAATTCCAGCACAGGGCTACCAGGATGATTAAAGGAGTAGAGCGTCTTTTGTGTGAGGAAAAGCAGAGAGCAGAGACTCGTTAATCTGGAGAAGATTCCTGATTAAATGCCTGATATGAGGGATATCACATGAGAAAGCTAGGCTTTTTTTGATGGATACAGTGACAGGACAAGAAGCAATGGACACAAACCAGGTGAAATTCTCTCTGAAAATTTCAGATAGAAAAGCAACAAGAAAACACACTGTCATTGCGAAGTTGGTAAAACAGTGGAAAAGGTTGCCTAGAGAGGTTGTAGAGTCTCCATCTGTGAAGATCTTCAAAGCTCAACTGCATGCTGTCCTGAGTATTTGCATGGTATTGTTTGCTCTTAACAGCAATCAACAACTGCAGTACAGTTTTTAGCAATGACTGGCAGTACAGGAGTATTTCTGTGCTTTAAACAGGCAAGCTTACCCTACTTAAGCCCTCTTACTACACTAAATGAAGAACAAGTCTTAAAGAATCTTCATCAGAACACAGTGATGCAGGGGACAGAAATTGTTTCTTTTCATTGTTTTAATCTGAGGGCTGGAAGACCAGAACGTGCTAATTTCTCTAGAGGAAAGGATATATCAGGAAACAGATATATCAGTTTGCATATATATATATATATATACAAATATATATATTTGTACTGGTATAAACACTGATACAAAAAATGTAGAAGGGCCCTTAAGCAGACAATATCACCATTTTACCTTTTAAAATACTTTGCAAAACTTTTTATCAGGACAAATAATACACTGTGGAAATGAATTTCTCCTAGACCTATTCACATTAGAAGAAACACTGCGCTGAGAGCAGATGCTCTACTCATGATGGCACATTGAGAACTTGCCCATCAGATGGCATGGTAACAAACAGCTTTCACAAACAATCCAAAATGTATCTACAAAACAAAAACCATCCTACAGCCCTCCTGCTCAGCAGAAAATTAGGGGAAAAGCTTTCAATATTTACAGACCCCTTCCTAGGAAGCTGTTGATGAACTGGGGAATGTTTGGAGCAGGTTGTTTTGTAGAGAAGGAAGATAGAAATTTTAGTTGTTTCAGCCTTCCTAGAATTGAGATTATTCCTTCTTGCAGGAAAATTCATATAGTCAGTGTGTTCATTAACTTGCTTGGAAAGTTAGTGGGCTTTACTGATAAGTAGTAATAAAGGTGCAAAAGTTTATTGGGCAGTGTAAATGTGGGTGACAAATGGAGAACAAAATCAGTAAAAATTGAGAGTGGGTGGGAAGTGAACAGCACCAGCACTGAAATAGAAAGACTGGAAGGGGAAGAATAAGTTCTGCACAAAAAGTATACAGACATGGAAATGGAGGAAAACAGAATGGATACTATAATAGCGGATAAAAGGGCTGCAAAATAAATGTCAAGACAGAGGAATAATTCAGATGAAAGTAAAAAACTTTCAAAATTGTAAGCATACCAGAAGACAGATATTTTAACACTGACAAAAGAGCATCAGACACCAGGATCCAAAGGAGTATGTGCTGTAATGACAGTGGGCCTGAGAGATACATATGCCTCTCATGACCTGAAACAACACTATCACTTCCATTGCTTGAAATCTGCCTCATCTTTCTTTTTTGAATAAAAATAGCCTGCAGGTAAGCTAGAAAAAATAGACAACTGCTGTAAGATTTATTTAGTTATGTCTGCAGA
Organism: Agapornis roseicollis; assembly: GCA_002631895.1. Lineage (NCBI taxonomy): Eukaryota > Metazoa > Chordata > Aves > Psittaciformes > Psittacidae > Agapornis > Agapornis roseicollis. The sequence goes on from NDXB01015948.1 coordinate 37,564, forward strand.
AAATGGTGACATTACAGCTTGAATAGGAGCCCTCCCTTTTGTGTATGGTAAGTAACATATTCATTTATTGAAATACAGTGCAGACAATTGCAACATCTGAACACTGTCACATTATCAAAACATAGCCAGAAAGCTTCCTAGCAGCTCCTGAGCTGCCTTTTAGAAATTAATATTTCTTGAGGTTGGGAGGTAAAGAGAATAAAGAAAAGCTAAGAGTTTTCTTTTAGAACAAAGAGAAACTTTCTCACAGTTTAAATAAAAGAGCTTTTTTTTTCATGTGAGATTTCACTTTAGATTAAAAAATGCATTCATGGGGAACTTTAAAGTCAGTACATCAGAATTTGCAACGTGGATGAACTTATAAGAATCATTTGCAAATATAGATCAGATAATATTTAATGCATGCTTTCTGAAGTCCCTTGCTCTAGGACTCACTTCTATCTCCTCACTTTACCCTTCTACTTTTTATTTTTGTTTTCTTTTTTTTTTCTTTCTGTTAGTGATTCAGGGATTTATCATGTTCCAAGTTTCAGCTGCAGACAGGTGCCAAAACAAGTAAGCAAGCAGAACTTTCCAACTCAGCTCTGCTAGCAGCTTTATGAAAGCTTAGTGAAGCTTTCTGCCTCACACTGAAGGCACTGAAGCCAACCATGTAAACCAGATATTTCAGAGGGGAAAGCACATTTGTTGCATTGGGTCTGGATGAGATGGAGGTAAGTTTGCTATAGCAGTTCTCATAGTGCTGTGCTTTGCATTGGTACCTAGAAACGTGTAAATAACACACCAGTGGTTTGACTGCTGCTGAGCAGTGCTTGTATGGCATCAAGGCCATCTCTCCAACGTTTGTCCTTTACCAGTAGGCTGGAGGTGGGAAAGACCCTGGGAGGAGATCTAGCAAGGACAGCTGATCCCAACTGACCAAAGGAATATTCCATAACATGACATGCTCAGGAGTAAAAGCTCAGGGAAAAGAAGGGGGGGGTTGTTGACACGGGAGTCACGGACAATGCTTAGACGACCAATGTGGTCAAGTTAATGCCATCTTTATTCCAAACACCAATTGCTTTTATAGGGTTACAAAGCACTTATTCTTACATTATTCTTACATTATCAGCACCTTGTCCAAACCCTGACTGGTCAGTCTCAAAAATGTTGCTAATTCTAGCTGGTACTTTTCCACTCAAATACATCATCTTGCCCATCTAGCATTTTCAGTGTGTTCTGCCATCTGCCGATGTGACTTCCACATTTTACTTCTCCTTTTCTTACTTAAACTGGATCAAAGGTCCTTTCCTAGAGCCTGCTGTTGCTAAGGGCCTAACTTATGTCGAGCATAAAAGCCTACTTATGTCAAGCAAAGCCTAACTTATGCCAAGCAACTAAAGGGTCATCACTGCTCAACCCGATATGATTCACCACAGGAGTGGGATGTGGGAGGTGGGTGGCATTTATTATTATGATGTTTGTCTTCTGGAGCAACTGCTACATGTACTGAAGCCATATTTCTTAGGAAGTGGCTGGATATGCCTGTGAAGTAGAGAATACATATTGTTTCCCTAAGCTGTTTCTTCACATGGTCTTTGGTTTTGCTTTATTCAACTGCCTTTTTCTTGAGCCACGAGATATTTTCCCCATCTTATTTTCTTCTACTCTGTCCTGATGAGGAGAGGAGTGATAAAACAGCTTGGTAGGCACCTTGCATCCAGCCAAGGTCAACCTACCACAGTCCTTGCACCTAACACAACATCCTTGTCTCTAAATTGGAGAGACATCAATTTGATAGGTGGGGCACTCAGTGGAT
>NDXB01015949.1:0-42795 GCA_002631895.1 Agapornis roseicollis
GAGGCTTTTATGTACTTGTCTGTGTTTCTCTTCAGTGTTCTCAAGGCTGAGATCTCAGATTCTTAAACCATTCTCATAACCTCTGGATCGCCAGTCGGCGTTGCTTCTGTTCCCTTGGTCGTTTCTTCACCGCTTAGAAGCGTGATGACCAGAACAGGGCACAGCAGTTGAAGTGCTCATCAATTCCAGCTCAGCTGGGAGCTTTGGCCTGTGCCTCAGTATATCTGCCTCTTTGTAATCCTCAGGAGGGTGACTCTTTCAGTTTTGCAACATGCATGTAAATATTCCTACCCCAATTTAGAAACTGGTGCATCAAGTTACATTGGTTTTAAGTGGATTTAATCCTGCCCATCAGTTTATTTGTAGATCTTGGTTTTGTAATGTGCAGCTATAATAGGTGTATTCTCCTCCATCTTCCAGGCTATTAATGAAAGCACTGCATACCAGTAAATTCAGGCTGGATTCTTTCTCGTGCTTTAAAGTTTGTAGGGTTTTTTTCCCCATTAACTTTGTGTTTTTCTTTTAGCTTATGTGTCCTACATGCTTATGAAGATTTATAAGACCTATTTCTATCTTCATGAAAGTCTAAATCTCCCTCTATTGCTTTATTTGTTTTTTCATAGAATCATAGAATGGTTAGGGTTGGAAAGGACCTGAAGATCATCTGGTTCCAGCCCCGCTGTGTGTGACCTCCTACCCTTTCCTAGAGGGAACTTGTCTCAGGCTGATCTAAGAAATTCCTTTTGGCTATTTCTTGTATCCTTAGGTTTTTTCTACCTCCTTTAAGAGATATTATGCCAGAATTTTCCAGTAATTTAGTGATAAGACCAGATCACACAATCAATAAATAGTTGAGACTGAAAGGGATCTCTCAAGATTTAGTCCAAGCCTGTGCCTCTCTTTCTTTTCCCTTTATAACATATGGATGACATTCACTTTCTTCCCCCAGTGTCTCCTCCACCCTGTCCAAGTCTCAGTGACTCTGAGATGGTTTCACCCACTCTGAGTGCTCTTGGGTGAAGTTCATGTCCAGGTAATCTGCAGATACCTAACACACTTGAGGGCTGCCTCTTGTTCTTTTCGTAACAGCTGCCACATAACACATGAAGTCTTCATTTGTGTACAGAAGCATTTAGCAGTTTGAAGTTAGTATTTTCTTTTGTTAGCTTTCCTTCGTTGAAAGGTTTATCAGTGCTTCCTTCTGATGTGGTGATAAAATGAAGTGCTCTACTCACACTGAAGCACATGGTTCCCTGTGGCCAGTGAGGCTGAATCTGGTCACTTAACTCTTCCTCAACGTATCTAAAGACCTCTGTGTGCACTTTCTTTGTGGAGTACTGCTGGGCCCACTGGGTAAATCTGTAATCTGTTCACATATTGAATTGCTGAATGCAGTCTTGGCCTTTGTATCAGAAAGGATGCAGTAAAACTGGAAGCACTTTGGAGGAAGTCACCATGGTGGTTGGACCAGAAAAGCTGTGGATTGGCTTGAAGATCTTCAGCTTTGGTAAGAGACCAGTGGGAGAGATATGAGATATTTCCTGCATGGCCAGGAAAGAACAATGTTTGCTCTTTTGTCACAGGGAGGTGGAAATGTGGAGGTCTCAGATGACAGGCTTGGGAGGAAGGGAAGGGGCTTGACACCAAGTATGTTGCAAGGAATTTCTGTGTTGATGGCCACAGTCAGGTACTGAGAAGACTTTTGCTCTTACTTCACCTGGCTGCAGTTGTGGTGTTAGTGAGCAGGCAACATCACTACTTGGCAGCCACAGTTTTAGTCCAGCTGGGAAGCCAGGCCTGGAGACATCCCAGTCACCTTGATACTTGTTTATGCTGTAATGCTGTGTGGGTGAGTGTTCCATAAGGCATTTACAAATTACACCATGTGGACTTTCTAAGTAGACAGAAGTGATCCAGCTTTATTCCAAAAAGGAGAAAACGCTGGTGAGATTTATAGCTATTAACATCCAGGTGGGAAATGCCTGTTAATATCAGCTGCTGTGTTCAGCAGTCCATCCAACAGCTCTGCATGATCTTCAGCTTAAAGTAGCTGCATTCTTGTAGCTTCTCTATTAAGAGGCAGAGGCATTTACTCTTCTGCTATAGTGGTGACTTCTTTTAAAGATGGGGTTTTTTGGTAGATGCTCTTTTCCGAATCCCCTTTTCTGAGAGTCCTGATTTTGTTTGTGTAGCCAAAGGCATTCCGTTGGGAGCTTCTCTAAAGCTGATTTATTTTCTTTTTTATCAGATTCCATCAGAAATTGATAAATGTCCTGCCGTTATCATAAATCTACTTCTTATTTCCTTATATATGTGTGCATTAAACTTCTCACAGCCAAACCAAGTGTGCTGAGAAAGCTATAGGAGGACCTTACTGACTTGGTTGTCTTCTCTTTGCAGTGACAAACGATTTGATAGATCAAGAAACTGGCTATTAAGAGTCCTTTTAAAATAAACCCTTCTGGTTTAGGTGTAGCCTTTGCCATGTCTCAGCTTTGAATTAAAAACACAAACAAGTTACTTGAGTCTTGCTACTTGTCGGTAGGACATAATTCCAAGAGGAAGATTAACTGGAGGCTGGAGTAGTTCTGGGTTTACAGGATGAGAGGAGGGGAAAATCCCAGTCAGCTATATTTTTGGGGAAATTTTGCCTGTGCGGCAGGTGAAGTCTGGGAACCCTGATCTGACTCAAACCTGCTTGAAGGTGAATGTGCAAAGATAAGCATCTCTCCCTGATGTGTGCAGGATCGGTACTTCACATCCCTGCAGTTTCCCCAATAGGTTCATCTCAATGATACAATCACACCAGAATGCTTTGATTTTAATTAAAAGGGGAATTACACTCCCAAGGAGAAAATCCCTGTTACACTTAAACATTCTTCTGATCTCTCAGAAGAAGTGACTAGCGAGAGCTGAACAAATAAACTTGATCTGGTCTTCGGGTAAGTGACGTTCTGGTTCAAAATAGCATTTGACTCCTCTTGGTAACACAAGTAACTTTCCCATTCTTGCCAGGTTTTATGATGTTTCCGTAGTGTTTTGTGCAGAATGTTTCCCATGTTGGTATATTTTAGTTCCTGTTAACATATTTATTCAGCCTCTAACGATATGTCATTAAACTCCATCATTAAGTATCACGTTACAGGAATGACCTTTGATTTGGAGGCCTAAAGGTAAGCTGAAGGAGTTAGAGATGTCTGCACTGCTAATCATTTGTGTTTAGAAGATTCTCATAATAGTATTGACATTTGGGCTGCATTGGTGAAAACAGCAAGGGGGAGATAAACTTAATCAAAATTCCTCTGTGGTGCCCAGGGTCCCACTGTGATCTGAGGCATCACATTTGTAGTTTGTCATCACCTGCCTATTTTAACAAAGTCCTGCTTGTGTTTAAAACTTATTTAGGTAGGTGAACACAGCTCTGCAGGGAAATCTCTACTGTAGTGGTTAGTGGCAGTTTTATTGGAAGAGGAACCAGTTGCCTTGGTTGCAGAAATGTTCTTGCTTATGGCAGGGGGGTTGGAACTAGATGGTCTTAAGGACCTTTCCAACCCTAACTATTCTATGATTCTTCCACCTGACTAAGACCCAGCTCTCAATGTTGCTCATTCAGTGGCAATCAAGTTGTGGAGCAGATGGTCAGTAATGTCCTTGATGTTCGGGTATGGGGGAGCTAAAGCCTGAGTGTGAAATACCCAGCGTTGGCTGAGCTTGTCTGGTTATGATTTGGTAGCTGTTCAGTGGTCTCTGGGTACCTGCTGTTCCCCAGAGCTGATGTTTGTGCTCTGGAGGGGTGAATAGCAAATGGCCTTAGAGTATAGCTGAGGGCTTAGGCAGGCAGCTGAAGCAGTAGCCAGGTTCTGACCAACTTCTTTCTTTTTCTCCCTCCAACAGCTTCTGTCCTTTATTAGGTAAGAGATGATGCTTTCTCATAAGCAGACTTGAATAGGAAGAGGGTGAAAATTCTAAGAGGCTTTCTAAGCAAGTTTAGCCAAAGGCCAGGGTGCTCCAGCTGGAACTGCTGCTTTGCTTTTTGCTTTCTATATGCTCCCAATGTGGGACATGGCACAGCCATAGCCCTTTGTGAAGGCAATGTTAGCTTGGGTAGAGGAAGGGAATACTGGAGCTTTTTAGGAAGTTCAAGTTTTTGGGGCTGTAGAAGAGAAGCTTCCAGCAGCTATAATGAGGTTGTACCTCCTAGAAGAGAGATTGTGGATTGCAGGAGAGCTAGGGAAAAGGAGTAGGCCCAGACTGTTCTTTGTGTTCTTTGAGAGCATACTAGAGAAAACTAATCCTCCACAGCACAATTTCCCTGCCTCTCTCTGGATGCTCCCAGGCCTGTTTGCATGCATGTGCCCTGACTTGCCAGTAGCCTTTTGATAGCCTCTCTGGTTGCGCACAGCGGAGCTGTCTGAGCATCAGTTTGCTTGGGATTTCCCTTCAAAGCATCACTCATCATCAAAATCCTGCTTTGTGCTGTTTGGCTACAGAGGTGATCATGTTCCCTCACGAAACACCTTAACAATACCTTTCGTGACATTGATTTGACAGGAAGAGCTTCTAATTCATCTACGCCTCAGTCGTTCCTGTGCGAAATTCATCTTTCCTGACAGTCTGTGGTGTTTATGGACTTGACTCGTAGATGCCTGAATGTTGACTAAGGAATTCTTAGCTGAAGCTCTTGAATTTTATCTTTTGTAGTAAATATTTTACCTGCAGAGAAGCCCAGAAAACCCCTTCAGCTTTATTCCTGTGCTCATTCAATGCAGCACTCGTGCTCTGTGGGACTTTGGGAGGGATCAGACCCTCCTCATAGCAATGTTCTCATGGATCTTCATACCAGTGTATGGACAACCTGAAAGAGAAAGTGAGCAACACCTGTGGGTAATAGAAATCGTTCTGTGCTGAGCAGTTATTTAGATTGAAGTTAATTCTTTATTGCTATAATATTTAGGAGTAAATGAAATCATAGGTGAGTATTGGTAAGTTAATAAAGGATTAAAGTACTTGTTCTGTAAAGGCAGAAGGTTGCTGTGAGATCTGTGTAGTTGTGAGGACTTGTGTCTGGGGTGGACTCTTCATCAGGGACTGTAGTGACAGGACAAGGGGTAACGGATTAAAACTTAGAGGAAGTTTGGATTGGATCTAAAGAGGAAATTCTTTGCTGTGAGGGTGCTGAGGCACTGGAATGGGTTGCCCAAGGAAGGCGTGAATGCTCCATCCCTGGCAGTGTTCAAGGCCAGGTTGGACAGAGCCTTGGGTGCCATGGTTTAGTGTGAGGTGTCCCTGCCCATGGCAGGGGGGTTGGAACTGGATGATCTCAAGGTCCTTTCCAACCTGAACTATTCTATGATTCTGTGATTCTAACTTGCCACATAGCTGAGACAAGCCAGAAACCAGAAGGGAAGTTATTCTATGTGGGTGACAAATAACTTCTTGTGCCCAAGCTTGCTGAACTTTTGATGATGGTAGAAACTGAACTTGGTTCCTCTAAGGTTGAGCTCTGTGCCATCAGTCTGCTACTTTGTTGGGTTTTGCTTTTAATGTGTGTCTTACACACTGCAGGACTCTTGTTGGATGGTTTGCATCCTTAGAAAAGTCAGACTGCAAGAATATGGTGTAAAATGAATGCATTGTGCATGTCATCTACAGCATGAAACAGTTTCTACTGATTAAGGTCTTGCTTCTTACTTCAGACAATTAATACCTCAAGATTTTATGGTTTAGGTAATTTCTCATAAAATAGGTGGGGTTTTATCTTCAAATAGGTTCTTCTGTTTCCCTAGAGGAGAGAATTTAAATGCCAGTGTTCCTGCACAATGTTCAAAGCCCTCTTATTTGAGTGAATGTTTCAGGTCTTCCTGGGTACAGGTCAAACTTTTGGGGCTGATGGTTCTAGTGGGTCTTAGAAGCCTTTTTGTTTGCTCAGTATTTCTCCTCTGAACCTGCAGTTATAGCTAGGTGTATTGTAGGGAACTCATCAAAGCCCAGTACAGGGGTAAAAAGTTAGGCCATTATTAGATGATACTACTTGTTTTCTCTTTCAAGAATCAGATTAATGTGTTTGATCCATTGCTGCACTGGGAGCTCACAGTCTGTTGAGTAACTTTGAGGGTCTTATGCTTTGTTTTCCTTACATATGTGAAAATTAAGCTCAGTTGGAGCTCTTCTGTGAAGAAAGGCTTCCTTTGTAGGCACTTTTTCCTCTGGAAGAGAGAAACCTATCTGGTGCAGTACCTGCGTCTCCTAAATGGCTAGTACATCTCTGCTTGGTGTTCAGGGCATATGGTGATATAAAAGAAGTGTCTGCAGCCCCTCAGCATCCTTAGAGTTGGGTTTTGTTGAACTGAAAAGTTATTCACGTGTTTACCAAGTGGTCTCTGTTGTTTTGGATTCCTAACCAGAAGTTATGATTCAGGCTTTCAGTCCTTAGCTGTTAACTTTGTGTTTCTAATGCATGCAAGAGCATTTGTGCTTTTCTGCGAGTTATTTTTCCTGGCCCTTGCCACATCATTGGAATGATTCTGACCCAGCCTGGCAATTCTGTGTTTGAATTTCACTGATAAAGGCACTGAGTAGAGCTAAGACTGATACCTGTAATAGCACTACTGTAAGCAGCAATTCCCTCTTCCCTGTACTGCTCTTTCCATCATAAGCCTGTTTTCTAAACATGTTCTCTCTTGTTCTAGGCTGCAAGCATGTGAAAGGCATCCTCTTGTATGGACCTCCAGGCTGTGGTAAAACACTTATGGCGAGACAGATTGGCAAGATGCTGAATGCCAGAGAGCCAAAGGTGGTCAATGGTCCAGAAATCCTCAATAAATATGTGGGCGAGTCCGAGGCCAACATCCGCAAGCTGTTTGCTGATGCAGAAGAAGAACAAAGAAGGGTAATGCAAACATAGATAAATGGCATGGTCAGGATGAATGTGCCTAAAGAATGGCCGGAAAAGAGGTTTATAATCAGAAAATTACTGCTTGCATTAAAAGCCTGAGTCACTCCTTAGCTTGTGATTATAGTTATTCCCTGCAAGTCAGGGAATATTAGTGTTTTACAGATGGACACGCTGGCCATTGGAGAAACAATCTCAGAACCTGACAAGGTAGCTGGTTTTCTAGCCAGCCATGCTGAGGATGGACAGTTAGCTCCAATTCCATGCAGGGTTATTTTCAAGTAATACAGTAGGGCCCATCATGCTTTGCTTTGTATTATGGGGTGTCACCTGCTCAAAAAGTGCTGAAAATTGGGATTGCACAGATTTTGCTCTTTTTTTTCCTCTTTGTTTTGTTGGAGGAGACATAATCTAGTTGGATTTTTTGCTACTAAATTCAGGTGGCACAATACTTAGGCTGAATTTCAAATAAGTTTTCATAGTTCCAGTTTTTGGGTTACTTATAAGTGTATTACAAGCCTTAAAGTGCTGTATCCGATATGTCTTTGTATTTCCTCAGCAGAACGCTAATGAATAGGATAGTGTCTCAAAACCAGAGAGGTCTTTTAAATTGGAAGTGGAAATGAAGATTCTGTTTTTCCCAAGCTTGTTTTTTTAATTATCCATTACTTTAACCAGCTGTCAAAAGCCCCATCTTTAGTTTAAGGGTGTAAATACTTATTTCATGTGGGCTATAGTAATTTTTCTGCTGTGGATCTTGATAGATCTTTCTGATAAAGCAAATACAATGTCAGGCAAGTTACAGTTGCATACAGGGAGGGCTTTTCAGAAGACATTAGCAAAGGACATTGTATCCCTTAATTTTATTTGCACCTAAGAAGGCTGTAGGTTCTGACAGTGGCTTGAAATAACTTCATTTTCTTCTGCAGACGATTTATTAATCAGTAAGGCAGCTTTGCATGGTAACCCATCGCAATGGAAAGTCTCTCTGCTTAATGCAGTCTAACTGAAAGCTGTGAGCTGCTTTTCCTTTGCAATAACACACCTGTTAAAATAGGCTTTATAATGGCTGGAGGGAATGGTCTTGATGACAAGTTGCAAGATTAAAAAGGTCTTGAAAAGGTTGGTATTGTAATGACTTGTGTCTGGGGCAGATTGCCAGGGACAGCACATTTACCCAGCGTTAATATGGTCTCCACTGGCCACAAAAGATGTTTGAGAGGTGGAACTTGAAGGGAAGAAGCTTCATAATACAGTCACAAAAAGTATGCTGTTCTCTTACCAGCTGCAACTGCTTCACCTTTGAGTGAACCTGGAAATAAGCAGTTCTGTTCCTGATTGGCACCAAACAAATGGGCTCCTTAAAAATGTTCAGAACAAAGCTACTCTGGCAAGGCCTGTATTTACTGACTTTAGTGCAACCAGGAGGATTTCCCACACGGGGTGGATGCCTCCACAGACGTGCTTCCTTCTCCATCTCCCTTTTGGATGGCTTTCCCAGACACTCAATACTGTGACCCTGTGTCTGAGCTGTGTGTTCCAGCTTTGGGCTTGTGCTTTTCCCATTCAGCCTAGTCCTCTTCCTTGGATGTCAGCTGTGAAGCCGTATGTTTGGGCAAAGCCTACCAACCATCCCATTTTAGAGGATGGCACAATATTATTCTGGGAAGGGGTCACACATAACGTGATACTAAAAGCCCTTGGAGGTATCAATGTTCTGTATCTGTGGGGCTGAGCTTGTTGAGAAGTTACTGTTTTGTTTGGATGGCTTTCAGTGATGACATGTGGCATTCCTGACATGTTTTTCTCTCCACTAGCTTGGAGCAAACAGCGGTGTGCATATCATCATTTTTGATGAGATTGATGCAATCTGCAAGCAGAGAGGAAGCATGGCGGGGAGCACTGGAGTTCATGATACTGTTGTAAACCAGTTGCTGTCTAAAATTGATGGCGTAGAGCAGCTCAATAACATCCTAGTGATTGGTATGATGGTGCTTACTTTTTTGTGTTCTGGTGTTCTGGTTGAAAACTGCTGATATTTTCCTCATTGCAGGCCAACTAAATTATCATTAGTGATATTAGATCTGTTTGGACTAATCCAAACTGAATGTCTGCTATTTGCCAAGCATCAGGAGCAGATTTAAAGGGAGATAGCACTCAAATTGGCTGATATTGCTGCTTTCAAAAACTTCCTTCTTTTGCTTTCGATAACAAGTGATTCATAGTCTATGAAAACTTGCAAGGAATGATATGTATTGGCATATGAAGGATTGGGGCTTCTCTGGCTGTGTTGTCTAGTTGACCTGGTGCCAGGAGCCCTGCAGATACAGTCACAAGTACAGACTTGATTCCTGTTGACTACTTCAGGGCATGACTTTTCCTGTATTTCTGAAGATGGGGATGTTTTGCCTGTTTACTTGAGATTCTTTGGGGTATCTTCTTAACTCTGTGGGCTGTGTTCAGGAGTTGGAGACCCACTTGGTAAGCTCAAATAAAGCTGATTTTGATCTTTAACTTTGAATTTAGGAATGACCAACAGACCTGACCTGATTGATGAGGCTCTGCTGAGACCAGGGAGGCTGGAGGTGAAAATGGAGATTGGTAAGCAAGTTGGCATAGTGCAGTGCAAAAGCTCACATGTACTTAATAATAAGGTAAATATTTATCATAATGTGAACAGTTAACCAGGATGGCAGAGGTGCTAAATTGCATGCACCTCCCTCCATAACATTACAGGTTTCGTACCTGCATCTTTAGTTGGCAAAACTAAGCAAGGCATCAGAATAAATGATGAGATGATAAGGACTGACCACTGCTGGGACTATGGACGTTTTAAAATGTCTTTTCACATACCCTCAGCACAAATAGTAATCAGTGGAAATTATCAGACCATTGGGCCCACCAAGATGCATCCCAGGATGATGTAGTCACTGAGCTGCTCTCCACTGTACTTGAAAAGTCATAGCAGGAAGGCAGAGCCCACAGACTGGAGAAAAGGGAATGTCGCACCTGCTTGATAAAAGAGGAGTAAGGTGCCTCCTAGGAACTCCTGACCAGTTAGCCTCACCTCAGTTCCCAGCAGGATCATAGAGCATCCTCCTGGAAGATATGCTGAAACATATGGAGGACAGGGAGGTCTTTAGAGACTGCAGACATGGCTTTACAAAGGGCAAATTGTGCCTGACTAATCTAATGGCCTTTTACAGTGGAGTAACTGTGTTGGTGGGTAAATGATGAGCTACAGATATAATTTACTTTGACATCTGTAGGGACTCTGATAAGGTCCCCCACAGCATTATTGCCCCTGAATGGGAGAAATTGGAGTTTGATGGATGAAGCGTTAGATGAGGCATCGGCTGGATGCCATGTCCAAAGGGTTGTAGTCAATGGCTCAATGGCAGGGCAATTCCCAACATCAGGACAGCCTGAAGAGTAGATGGATAGATTGATGGCAGCCCTGTGGAGAGATTTTGGGATACTGGGGCTTGAAGAATTGGACAGGAAGCAGCACTGTGCGCTTACAGTTCAGAGAGCCAGTTGTACCCAGGGCTGCATCCAAAGCAGTGTGTCCAGCAGGTCGAGGGAGGTGATTCTGCAATTAGCGTAATTGGATGTTCTCAAACAAAAAGCACTGTCAAATGCTCTGCTTGTAGGAGCGAATTGCTCATGGTGAGAAAGAGCCTCTGGAAGCCAGACTATTGAGGAGCGGGAAGGGCTTTGCTGCAGTTGCTGTGCTGAGGTGCTGATTGACATGTGTTGTGTTTAAAACCTCAGGCTTGCCAGATGAGAAGGGTCGATTTCAGATCCTTCATATCCACACGGTTCGGATGCGGGAGCACCAGCTGCTGGCTGAAGATGTGGACATTGCAGAACTGGCAGTGGAGACTAAAAACTTCAGTGGTGCTGAATTGGAAGGGTTAGTTCGAGCTGCTCAGTCTACAGCTATGAACAGACACATTAAGGTCAGTCCTTTCGTCTCTCACTGGGACAGAAAAGAGGGAAATAATTATGGTTGGAATCTTTTCTTGAGTGTTTACTTCCAAATGGTATCTCAGCCTGCCTTAGGAGAGGGAATTCATACGGACACTGACATTTCATTGTGCTTCTACATGGTTCTGAATTACCTCTTCTATCTAAGCCCCTTTCATTGAGCCACTTGACCTCCAAGAAGCTCGTGCATAGCTCAGTGGGGATGGAAGGTGATTGTCAGTGTGTTTTGATAAAAACTGAAAGTAGAGTCTTGAGCTCAGTGATATGGATTGGACCCAGGAGTCAAGAGGTGGAAGCGAGAACTGCCAGTCATATAGGAAAGATCCATGCTGGAACCTGTCTTCCATTTCAAATCAGTATTCACTTGATGATCATCCATAAGAGACTTCTAATATTCACAGCTCTTTCCATTCCAGAGGAACATTGCCTTGCTTCCCCCGTGCTTGCTGATTATCTGAGGTCAGTGTATCTTTAACTAGAAAGCAGTTAAGGACCATGAAAGGTCAGGTTATATTAATCCAGATGCAAACCACAGTATTTGATGGTGTTGAAATATGAGATGATTAGTTTGTGAAGAAGGCGGCTGAAGGGCACAGCCCCTTTGCTCTAGTGGCCAAGAGCTGGGGTTACTGCAGAGAAACCTTTGACAGCAATTCCACAGCACTGGTCTAGGGTTTTTAACTGAAAAGTCCATCCAAACTTGAATGTGAGGGAAGCACCTCATGCTTTTATTTAAGTGAGAGAAATCATTTGGTTCCTTACACATTTGTGTCTCTTGGGAACATTCTCTAAAGGAAAAGTGGCTCTTTCTGCTCGCTTTTCTTGTATAGCCATAAGAGTTGAGAAGTTACAGCTTCCTGTAGCAAAACCCCACAAGCACCAACAGTTTCTAATTTTCTTGTGCTCTGTCTCAGATCAAAAATAAAAAGCAGCCTTTCTCTGGCAAAACATTTCCCTGAATAATTTAGTTTCACTTCTAGCTGCTGGTTTTTCAAGTGCTTGAGTTTTGTGTGGCTTTGGGGACCGTAAGTGTTTTGATATATTCCCTGTTGTACCAGAATGTGACAGTGGAAGCAGAGAAAATGGCAACGCATAAATGTAAAAGTACAGTCCCCTCCTTTAGGTTGGGATGTGATTGACATCTTTATGTGTGTGGGTATATTCCAAATGGGAAGTGGCTGCGCTTTGGTTTTCTTTTCAAACACTTGGATGTAGTATTTTGGGCTAATCTGATTGTTTGTTCTGAGGCTGTCTTCAGGCAGATGATCCACGAAAAAGCCAGAAATACACCAAAGTGTTTTATTCTCTCCTACAAGTACTGCAAAATTTCAAATCCTCATCAAAGGCCTGACCTAGTTTTCAAAAGCAAGAGCACAAATGGAAAATCAAGGGATATTATTCTCCTAAAGCATTTAAACTCTGCTGATCATCTCTCGAAGTATGTATGTGTGTCTAACTCATTTAAGGCTAGGAAAGAAAGACACCAAACATCCCCAGCCCCAACCCCCTGGCTTTTAAGTGTACAAACAAATTCAAGACTATATTAATAGTGTTTCAAGTACCTACAGTTCCATCTGCAAAGTGGACTAGTGATCAACCTGTACTAAGAGCCACTTGGTTGGGATGTTTGGCATCCTGTGTTGCTGCTTGATGGGTGCTTTTGGGAGCAGGGACTCTCATTTCAGCCATCCTTCGGTTAATGTTGTTTCTTTGGCACAGTGTGACTGCCAGTGTGGGTTCCTGAGGTTGCTGTCTAGAGGCTGCATTTGCTGCTCTACAAGACAAGGATAACGTGATTATTTTTATTCTTTTTTTCCCCTTCCTTCAAGTGCCCTGTTCTTGTAAATCACAGAATCATAGAATGGTTTGAGTTGGAAAGGACCCTAAGGTCCTCCAGTTCCAACCCCCTGCTGTGGGCAGGGATGCCTCACACTAGACTGTGTTGCCCAAGATTCTGTCCAACCTGGCCTTGAACACTGCCAGGGATGGAACATTGAGAGGATGTCTCTGAGACACATCTGTAAGGGTTAAAGTTATTTTACTCATCCATTGCCTTGGTCTTAAGCGAAGGTGATAGAAGTTGCTTCCAAGAACCCTCTTGAAATTCCCTACTTCTGAGCTATCAGATCATGTAAGGCTGTTCAGTTCTCAGGTAGAAGCAGGTGATGTTCCACAGACTCGTGTACTTTTCAATGAAAATCGTACTTGGTTTGGAATGTGGAGCAGTTAGTTATGGTGGAACATTGCTATGGTACCCAGTAACACATCTCCAACTGGCTTTAAAGGCTGCAGGTGTCAGAAGAAAGTTTTCAGCTTTAAAGGCTGCTCTCAAGTTCTTTTCAGGAATTAAAAACCTCTTCTGGCTCCAGTGTGAGCAGCTTTGGGTCACCTCCTAGTTGGTACCTTTAGTTGAGAAATGGCTGACAAGAGAAGGTCATGGTAGTGCTGTCTCTACTCTGTGTGTTTGCTTCCAGTCTTTAGCTTTTAAATGTGGCTGGATGGTTTGGGAATGGCAGAAGGGGAAAAAGGTGATGCTTTCCATTTAGAAAGGAGTGCAGTGTGAGCCGAGTTAACTGCAGCCTATTTATTCCAAGTAGTACTCATAGCACTGTCTTGGGAAGATTCATGGCTTTGGTCGAGCTGAAGCAAATAAAGGCAAAGCAGAAAGAAATCTAATATTTACCAGTCCCCTTAAAAACTTTCTTGTGTGGAGAGGAAAGTACATGGCTTGAATAGAGAACGCAAACCTCCTGAAATAGATGTGTGTGAAGAATACTTATTTTTAGCTTAGTTGCCAAAGATGGGGTGGGTAGATTGAGACTTGGGTTAAACCAAACGGTGTCTTTGAGAAAAATCACACATTGGAGGAGGCTTCATCCCCTTCTAATCCAGCACCCAGAAAGCATAATGAAGAGTTTTTTCTACAACTTCTAAATGGATTGGTTAGTTCCCTACTCTGCAGGGTCATGGCCATACTCTTCACTTCAGCTTTCCACCCAGTGGAGTGGAACAGCTACTACTTAATGACTTTGTGAGGCTGGAATATGGATGTGGCTGTGTGAAGATGATGGTGACTCCAGTGGTATTCAGCATATGTCCAACAAATGTCCTGTTAAGAAGCATTTTTCTTATTGACATAGACCATCTACAGGATTGGATCCATGGATGGAAGTTGATACATGTTTGTGTGTGGGACTGCTGTACTTCAATGTCTTTTATTGCCTTTATTAGGCCAGCAACAAAGTGGAAGTGGATATGGAGAAGGCAGAGAGCTTGCGTGTGACAAGAGGAGACTTCTTTGCATCCTTGGAGAACGACATCAAACCAGTAAGTTGGCAACGAGTAACTCCTGTAATAGACACCCAGTGCAGTTAATGACATGAGGTAAGAACTTCCTTCTGCCATCAGGCAGACAATGGTGCACCATGGGCTGACATACTGTATCCTGTGTTGTCAGAATGAAATTAGGGAGCCTCTTTCTGCTACAGCTGTTTTGTACCATTTGTTGCGTGCAAGAATCCTACAAAGGGATAGAAAAAATAAAGAGAGCAGCTTGGAATTTCTTCTTGCTGTATGGATGCTCTCTATTTTTGGATACTACAGTCAATGGATGCCTTCACCTTCACTGTGGTCTGTAGTGGGAGGTTTAAGCCTCATTTTTGAGACTTGTCTTTAAAGGGTGTGGATTCAGAACCCACTGACAACTTGGACTGATTGGAATTTCTTTTGAGGGTGTGTGAAAATATGTTTCTACATGTGCATGGTCTCCACCAGTGTTCAGTCCCTTGAACTGGAATGTGTTGTGTCACCAATGGGTCTTGCAGTACTGAGCGTCTCACTTCAGCATCTTCCAGAGTCTTGGTTCTGGTCACTTTGGTGATGTGTAATCGTTTCTTGTTTTTCTGATGGGATACAAAATTGTTCACTAAATAAATGTTCCTTCTCTTAATACAGGCATTTGGAACCAACCAGGAAGACTATGCAAGCTACATCATGAATGGTATTATTAAGTGGGGTGATCCAGTAACGAGGGTATTGGATGATGGGGAGCTGCTTGTTCAACAGACTAAGAACAGTGACCGCACTCCTTTGGTCAGCGTTCTTCTGGAAGGTAAATTTAAGGAAAAAAGCCCAAAACAACCTCAAACCCCTCAAGTGAATTCTGCAAACTATTCCTATCGGTTGCCTAAGTGGTCGTCTGTTACATCCTGCAATTGGACATAAGAGAGACACATGAGAGGAAAAACACACCTGTAAAATACTGAGAAAAAGAACTATTTGGCCATGTGTATGCAATCCCTTCTGCCTCTCCATAACTGAATTGTATTGGATGTATAGACTGAGATGTGTCTTTGGTCTCTGAATTGGTCTGGTGTGAGTTCAGTCAAATAACAAGCTATCTTTGTCAGTATTTACTTGGCATTTGTGGTATTGACGTGCAGTTTGCCACAGTACCTGCAGAAATCACATTTAGAAGAGGCATATATATATTTCAAGAAGTGTCTCCAAAATACAGCACATGGTGGCTTTGGTGCCAGCCCTACAAAATGTGTAACATCCTCTTTTGTGTTGGTTTTGTGGCAAATCAGTCTGCATGTTCTCAAACAGCTGCATCCATTTCCTTCATCTGGGGACTGCGCTGTCCTAGGAATTAGTGTGTTTCTTCTGCAAGTAGAGGAGAAGGTCATTTGGGAATGCAGGTACCTCTGAATGGCAGTCTAAACACACTGAAGAGATCCATGCTGAGCCTTACCAAAGCTGTTTTCTCCCTTGTATTTTTATGACATTTGTCCTATGTTTCAGGTCCCCCCCACAGTGGGAAGACGGCTTTAGCAGCAAAAATAGCAGAAGAATCCAGCTTTCCCTTTATCAAGATCTGTTCTCCTGATAAGATGATTGGATTTTCTGAAACTGCCAAGTGCCAAGCTATGAAGAAGGTACTCATGTGTCCTACTCCTTTGCTCGATTACTGTCCGGTTCTATGTTCTCTGGTGGATAGAAAAAGGAATTAGCCTTGTGATTGTGCTTCCTACTCTCTGCAGGTCCTAAATTCCTGTGTGTATGCTCATTTATGAAGCTGAATGAATGTTTTTGTGATACTGACACTAAGCGACTTGGAGAATTTCAGGGTTCTGTCCAAATTGGGTCTGATGTGTAATCATGACTGGCAGTAGAACAAAACGCCTGATCTGTGGTGAGCTAGAGCTCTGCCTGCAAAGATGAAGGCAGGAAGGGCTTAGGTTGCACTGAGAATAGATTCTGACTGAATGAGACTAAGAGCAGTTTGGAGGTGGCAATGTTAAAGAGTTTTAACAAGTTGGGAAGCTGGGGGAATGCAAATAAGTTGTACAGCTGAAATTATTTTAAGTAGCCAGGTGGAAGGAAGGAAGATTTCATTTGCTGAAGGAAGCCAGCACTTACTCTTCTAACTGAATGATACTGAATGAAGCATTTAAGTGGAGCATTGCTCTAAGGTCAGTTTGTTGCAGGATCGGATAGTTTCTAAGAGAAGCAATGTGCTCATAGGTGGAAGCCCAGTTTGTAACTGAGATTCAAATAGGAGCTATTTGGACTTCACTTGAATCAGTGGATGCTGGAGGCAGGCCTGCAGCACCACTGATGTCCTTAGGGCTACTTAGTGTTTAAATCCAAAACATTGTAGGACACTGGTTTGCTGCGCTAAAGGGTGATGTGGATGCTTAATCTGTACCTGAGCAGGTCTGTTCTCCCTGCAGTGTGCTCTAAGGAAAAGTAACCAACATCCAGCCTAGGTAGGAATCTTCCTAATTGCATTGCAGCTGTGGGGGATTTGTGTAGTTTTATATGGTCAGTATTGGTCCAGCCCCATAAAACAGAGGAAATGTGCTCAATTTTGTCCATTCTTATGATGACACACAGAGCAGCTGGCTTTTCTGTGTATGGGGTAAGAAAGCAAAACTGAGCTCTGCATTGGTTGACATGGCAGTGTTCTATTAAATGAAAGTAAAGTCTAGTCTCTTGGTCCTTGGCTTTTCCATTCTTTGTTTATTCCTCTACATACTGTTGTGTTTGGCTACAAAGAGGACATCGACTCCTGTCATGACTGTTGTAGTTTTGGTGCTGGGATGTAACAATGGGTCATTTTGTGGTTTTTAGATCTTTGATGATGCGTACAAGTCCCAGCTCAGCTGCGTTGTTGTGGATGACATCGAGAGGCTGCTGGGTGAGTTCAAATAACAGAAATGCTGAAATCTGGCGAACTGGGAATGATCAGGAACCATTTCCTTTGAGAGCATTGAAGTGGCTTAAATGTGCATCTGCTTAGGGAGCATTAAAATGCATTTCTCCTTTCAGATTATGTCCCAATTGGACCACGGTTCTCTAATCTGGTGTTGCAAGCCCTTCTTGTGCTGCTAAAGAAGCCCCCCCCTCAGGTAAGAAGGTAATTGAGAGGCGAGATGCCCTATTCCTGTAATAATTTTGACAGTGGAGAGCTTTGTGTCTTGCTGATAGCTGCTGTGCTGCCAGTGGTATTAGTGCTATTGTCTCTTGATTCAGTCAAGTTAATCCTAGCCTGCTGCTGCTCATTCAGCGAGACATTTCTAGGATAACCTCAAAGGATTCAACTTCAATTATCTAATTACTTAAGGCTGAAGCTTCTGCAGTTAGCCTCAGAAATACTGACTAAGGAAACAAGTTTAACCTTCACCATGTAAAACTTAAACATGCAAGCTGTCTGCTTGCTGATTAACTGAGGGAGTGCTCAGTCCAAATCAATCCCTGGCTCAACCACGTGCTCCCTTCTTATTTAGAAATCAATTTCTAACTAATGTATGATTGTGGGTGTCAGGGGTTTAATTTGTTCTTAACTTGAAATTATCAGGTGTTAATTACAATGGGTAAGGAAAGCTTAAGATCTTACATCTCATGCTGATCCTGTCTGTTTGCACTTTCTGGCTTGATGAGATTTAAGAACATCACAAGTGATAACGTTTCTGAAGCTTGCATTGAAAAAGGCAGGCAGGCAGGGACCCTTCTCTTTCCTTGTTTGCCATTTTTCCTGTCGTTCGCTGGAATTCTGCTGCGTGTGTGAAAGTATCTGCATGAATAAATAACATACCACAGGCAAACCTTGAAAGGTGGTGTCAGGAAAAGGCAGAGAAGCACAGCCTGGATGAACTCAATTTTTTGTCATTTTTAAGATGCTGGATACAGTGATGTATGCATGAGTATTGTTTTCATTAGAGAGTTTGGTGAAAAGACCTTTCAAGTACAGAACTTTGAACTAAACTCTAATGCCACAGGCCCTGAAGTTCCTCTTGTGACTGTCAACCTGGGAGAACAAAGATTTTCCCCAGTGAGCTTTTTAGGACACGTGAAGTCACTAACTGGGATTCTGTTATCACATCCATCGGGTCAGAAAGGCTGTACAATCAGTTTTGATCATCATATTCTCATGTAATCATTGACCTATTGCTGGGTGTTTCCACAGCACCAGGACATGTTTGTTCCCATAAACCAATAGGGCAAAATAGACTGTGATTTGGTTCAGTTGTCGAAGGAAGTCAACACACTAAATTCTGCTGTTTATCGTTGCATCCTCTGAATGTATTTTGCTGCATAAACGCACTTTCGTTGGCATCTGAGTCTCCCAGAAAACAGGATGCAGGGCTTGAAGCTCTCAGATATTTGCCAAGTTTATGCATGTTACTGGAGATTTGTACTTTGCAATGTTTGAAATGCCCTTGAGGCTGGAAGACTTTGGGTTGACAGCCAATATTATGGTGACTTAAGCCATAAATTGTTGGAGGGTAGAGAGAGTGTTTTCTGAGGAAATGTCACCATTTGATTGATGATGTGTGTGTGGTTTTTTGTTTTCTAAGTGCCCACTATTGGCTGCTGTGGAAATCAGGACATTGGGTTAGATGGACCCTTTGGGCTGTGACCTACTTTGCCTGTTCTGATGATACGGTTCTTCCGAGTGGTTTTTTTTCCTTGCAAGTTCCCTGTGATAGTCATGGCATATGGGGATTTTTATCATTAAAAAAAGCAAAACAGTGTATAAGAGGTTGTGTTATGCAGGAAGAGGCCTTTTCTGCTGTGTTTACTGTGAAAAGGATTGAATTTGGGCTTGGAGACTCTCGGGGTTTTTCAGCTCAAGTGAGAAACCCACAAGGGAGATAATAACACCAGTTAATCCACACCCTTCCAATTTCCCTCTGAGATGACTAGTTCCCTTGGGGAGCAATTTATTTGGAACTAATGGCTGGTTTCAGGGGGTTGTTGTAATTTGAGATGCAGATACATACTTTAAATGTTCATCAGTAGCATCAGTGGTACTAACCTGCTCCATGAGGTCAAACCAGAATGAATGTCAGTGGGATTAGGATCATGGGTTTAGGTTCATTCCTTGTAAAAGTGGAGGATTCTGGGACACGCTGGGCATATCCTCGTGCTGAGAGAAGTCGTTGACAAGATGCTGGGGTGACACTATCTGTTACTGCTCTCAGATAGGCTCTTTATTGTGCCACGAGTCAGAGGGGCCTGAAATACAGAGCTGATTTGAAAAGCTTCCAACCAAGAAGATTGAAGCAGTTGAAACTGCAGGCAAGGAAGGAGTGGGAAGCGCATTTCAGCAGCACACTCTGCTGCTCCCATCTCTGTAGCCCAAATTATGTATTCACACGGTGTTGTCACATCACTTGCAGGGAGTATACTTAATGTGCAAGCAGCTTCCTACAATTACTGTAGGCTATGTGTGCAAGAGGAGCATTTCTGGGATGAAATCTTATTAATTATGCATTGAGGTATATGTCTGTGTTGAACTGGCTTATGAAAGCTGCCTCCCAGACTCCCCTCTTCCTATTGAGGCTGGGTTATTTTAACATGGTGTGGGAAGGGCAAATCCTTCAAGCTTCTCGTTTTCTGGGCTTCCTGGCTCCTTTTGTCCTTTGCAGAAGTTTTGAGGGTAAACATGTTAGACTTTAAAGAAACTGGAAACATCTCTGAGTGTGCTTTAAATTCCTGCTCACAGCTCATGCTTGCTTGTTCCACTCAGCAACGCTTAAATTGTGGTATCTATTTCTACCAGTTCAAGACGACTCAAACCCATGGCTTTTCGTTTAGCATCTTTTTTCTTTTAACCAATTAAAAGTCTTTTCTAAAATGGATTGAAGAGAAGAAAATGAACCATGTTCTCTTGGGTCTTTATTTCAATCGAGTTTCCCTGTGTTGTGCAGGAGAGGAGACTGGGGAGGGGCGGGGGGGGATAGAAAGCCTGAAAAGGGCTGTCGCAGCAGGGAGCCAAGCGGGAGAAAAGGACTTCTCTGAGAACTAAGCAGCAGCAGCTCGGAAAGCCGAAGCTGCTTCATCTACATGCAGAGTCACACAAGGCATGGAGGGACTCACCAGCCCCACAGAGGTTTCACATGTGCTTCCCCGCTGGTTCCTGTGAAAAGCTAACAATTGGCTCAAAGGGTGAAAGACCATTGCAGCATCCCTGCACTAAGCTGGACGTACAATCTGTGCAGTGTTGGGAAATGGCTGGCTTAGCAAGATGCTCTCCACCACTCTCGTGGATGCCCTTCCACTGCTCTCAGAGGCCCCCAACCCCTTTCCTCTCCAGGACACTGGATGGGAAGAAAAGGGGGAATAATCTCCTTGTTTGATATAATCCCAGATGCATTCCTGATTCCATGGCACTTGGTGTGAATTGGAACTCCAGTCAACAGTGAGGTTACTTTTGTACTTGCAAACCTGGGGAATTAAGTTTTGTCCCATTATAGGTGAAGAACTGTTGATTTCCCAAAACCAGATACAGGGTCCAAAGTTGAGTGAACTGACAGAGGCACTTCAGTATCCACCATTAGTTTGTGATAGCATAGCTTGAGTTCCCTTCAACTCCCCTTGCCTAGGGCTGGCTAGATTTGCTGACATTTGAGACTCTCCTGACACGATGAGACTCCATTTGCTTGTAGCAGAGTCCATGTGATTCTTTTATGTTCTAGTTTGTCTTGTGTAGTCAATGCAATAATATGGTGCCCATTAGGAAGTGAATAATGGGGTAGAAAAATCAATCTCATAATGCTTGAAAATATGATTGTTTAAAGCTGCTTCTCATTTGATCTTTGGGTCCCAGTGCTCTCTGTGTGATGATATCCTTCATTCAGGTGAAATCCCTGTAGTAGGGAGGTGAAGTCTGAGCTGATCCCACTTCTAGAAGGCACTGGGGAAGACATGCACCTCTGTTGGGTATCCTCCCATCAGCATAGAGGGACCTTGGGCTCCAAATGGGACACCTTTATTGCCTAAAAATGGGCAAGGTGAGTCCAGACTTCAGTGATGTGCCTGTATCTCATCCCTTTTGATGGAAGAACTGGCCCTGGTAATGAGTCTGACACCAGGTTCCCCTTTGCTTGGTACTTACTCTCTTGTTATGCCTGATTTTTGGAAGTTCAGCTTGAACCCTGCTCTCCTGTGGGCTCAATATGCAGCACATTGCCTTTGCAAGGGCTGCTCTGGAAATAAAGGATCAAAAATGTGAGCATTTCTGAAAATGCGGAATGAAAATTCCCAGTAGCAGGAATAAACCCAGTGATGTCCTGTGGTGGGTGTCACTGCGGAGTAGTTGGCTGAGGGCAGCTTTTCCAGTTCAGCTGTTGATGGCTTTTCATGCTTTTGTGGTAAAGCCTGGGGCAAACCATTTCTGACTCTGGAGGTTTTCCCCTTGTTTGCTGAGCAAGTTGCCTAAAACTTAGAGAAGTACAAGGGGCTCCTGACAGTTCATTCTTTGTAAGTAACTGACCCAGCAGAGATGATGCTTGTTGTAAGGAAGCGGGTTTTCCAGTGGGTCAGGTTTAAAGGGAGCAAGCTTAGGCACATAGCTTCTTTTGAAGAAAGCAGGGAAAGAGTCGGAATGCTTTCAGGGGAAGCTGTGGAAACGTTTTAAACAGTGTTTTGCAGCGTAGCCATCTGTTCTTAGGAGCTTTCAACCCTTCAGGGTCCTGACCATGGGTCCTAACAGAGATACCTAAAAGCTGCTGATGGATCTGACCTCTATTAACTTTTCCTATTGCTTTGAGCCTTGTTAAGCTTTTGCCAGTCATAGTGTGGTGCTTGCTTGAGTTCAGCTGAGCTGTCTGGTGAAAGCAAACACCCTTTTGTTCCTTGAAAACTGATCCTGATCATTTCAGGTTGTGCTCTCTAGCAGTTCTTCTGAAAAACAGCTTTCCTCCTCATCTCCTCTACTAACAGACCACGAATCTATTTTGGAATAGATTCATATGTCCCTACCCCACAGTAGGCCATGAATGTATTTTGGGAAGTCATTCCCAGTGCTTTCCCCTGATTTCTCCAACTCCACTGGCTTTGAAATGGTGTTTGAAATGGCTGGGATTGGTACTGAGAGCGCCCTGGCTTCATCCTTTAGGATAACGACTTTTGTTTTACTCTTTTCCCCCCTCTAAAAATGCCTGAGTGTTTGCATTTTGGGTGAGGCTTAGCGTCGAGCTGGTGTTTTCACAGAACTAGCCACAATGACCCATTCCAGTGGCTTTCCTGAATGGCAGTAAGTCCCTGAGAGTCATTTTTGTGTGTGTAGTAATTGTCCGCTGGCCTGATTGACAGCAAGTTTGGGATTCATCTGACTAAATGTGGCTGTCAGCGGTTTGGTTTTCTACAACTGAGCTAGCTGTTTGGAAAACAGTTTGCTGGCTGAGTCCAGAGTGTAGGCAGCTTCTCTGGGAGAGGGCTGTGTCAGCGGGGCTCCATCAGCAAAGGAGGAAGTGCAGGGAATGAGCTCATCCCTGGACACCTGAAGTTGCAGGAGGTAAAACTCACCTCACTCATTCCATTTCTGTGCTGCTTACATCCTGTCCTGCTGAGACCTTTTAGTCCGGGGTGAAATCTCAAACTACACTGCACTTTGATTGCAATCAGGCATGGACCTCAGCCATGTGGAAGTTGCTCAGTGGCATCCTTCCAGGCTGCAGGTTGTTATTCCCTTGCAGTTCTGGTGTCCTCAACATCAAAAGGACATGGAGCTGTTGGAACAAGTCCAGAGGAGGCCACGAGGATGAGCAGGGACTGGAGCAGCTCCTGTATGGAGCCAGGCTGGGAAAGTTGGGGCTGTTCCGCCTGGAGAAGAGAAGCTGTGTGGAGACCTCAGAGCAGCTTCCAGTATTTGAAGGGGGCCTATAGGGATGGTGGGGAGGGGCTCTTCATTAGGGACTGCAGTGACAGGACAAGGGGGAATGGGTTCAAACTGAAACAGGGGAGGTTTAGATTGGATCTAAGGAAGAAATTCTTTGCTGTGAGGGTGCTGAGGCACTGGAATGGGTTGGCCAGGGAGGTTGTGAGTGCTCCATCCCTGGCAGTGTTCAAGGCCAGGTTGGATGAAGCCTTGGGTGCCATGGTTTAGTGTGAGGTGTCCCTGCTTATGGCAGGGGGGGTTGGAGCTGGATGATCTTAAGGTCCCTTCCAGCCCTAACTATTCTATGAATCTGTGTCTTTGCTGCTGGGCCAGACACTGTATGCATGCTGTTAGGTATATTTTGGGAGCACATCCTGCCTTGTTGGCTGCATTTGTGTGGTTTCTTTTTCCCCTAAAATGCTCATAATTTGTAGGGAAACATCATTATCCCAATCCCTTCCCCAAGTTGGTCTGGATTTTGAGTGTTCCTTACAGTAACAATGAACAGTTTAAAAGAATTGCTATAGCTTGTGAAGCAGATCAGGCTTGGTGGTGTGGCACGGCATGGATTTGTGCTTGCAGGAGGGTTGGTTTGGAAGGCTCAGTCCTGTTCAAGAGTCTCTTTGGCTTCCTTTGTACCCTGGCACCTTACCTGTATAACAAGAGA
Source organism: Agapornis roseicollis (assembly GCA_002631895.1). Taxonomy (NCBI): domain Eukaryota; kingdom Metazoa; phylum Chordata; class Aves; order Psittaciformes; family Psittacidae; genus Agapornis; species Agapornis roseicollis. Next base: position 23,719 of record NDXB01015949.1, read on the forward strand.
ACTCTTTGAAGGGGCCTAACAGCATGTACCTGACTTGTTCAAATGTTGTGAATAAGGCAGCAGTTCTTACAGGGCTTATACTTTTTCCTGAGTTAGAGCATATATAACATCAGGTACATCAGTGCTACGGTTGAATTGAACAAAAGGCCACTGAGGACAATGTGTTGAGGAAATAGAGAGCAACTATGAAAGTGAATCAGAATCAAGAGGAAATTTTCTCAATCAGATCTGCTGATAATCCCTGTCTTTGCCTTCTGAAGGCTTTGAGCATGCATCAGCTCTGCTCTCACATGTGCCGTTATCCTAGTTTTATCTTGGCAAGTTGAAGGCATCTTTAAACCTTGTCCTTGGGTGGTAACTTCAGAGCAGAGGTATTTGTACCAGACTTCTGTGGCTCGCGAGCAGGGGATGGGTCAAGTGTTCTTGGGGAACTCATTTCACACAGCTTGCAAGCCCGTGTTAAAGCCTGTTTTACCACCCCCTCCCAAAGATGAAGACCACTGAAAGGTTGTTTTTAGGCAGGCAAAAAGCTTTCCTGTTGCTGAGCATCATTTAGTTTTCTTGGTCTATGAAGTGCTTTAGCTGAAAATGGGCACCTGAGGGAGCTTTCTGAATTCCTTGTAGGTGTGAGGATCAAATGCTCTTCACTTACTCTGAGTGCATTGTTTTTGCCTCTTTACCTCCAAGATCTTACTGAATTGTTCAGATTTAGCTCAAACTCCTAATATGAGAAAATATTTTCCTGGCCTTGCTACACAGTGACCTGATGATCAGAAAGGAAACGAATAGCGTGCAGTGGGCATGCAGAACACAATGGAAGCAGCAGCCTCCAGAATAGTTGTATTTAGGTGGACAGTGCATGCCCTTCTCAGAGCTACTAAAGACATTTTTAGACATCAGAGCTTATGTGGCTTGCTGTGGCTGCCAGTAAGTGAGTTTTGTCTCGGAATAAAGCATTCCCCCTGCCACTGCAGTGCTAAACCTGGCATTTCTGTCAAGTTTGGGAATTGACTGCTTCCTATTACATTGTCTACTATGTTTCTGGGGATTTGTCCCCCTAAAGAGGTGGCTGAGGTGCTGAGTGTGGTGCTTCCTGAGGTGCAGGCAGTGATGAATACACAGGAGGGGCAGCGTTGCTTTTGGATGAAGCTCATGACTTGGGGCATGTTCTGTTTCCAGCCTGGTAGGCATCACCTTCTTGTGCTGTTTTAGGCTAAAATCAAACCTGAAGTGAGCACTTGAGTCTGTTACCAGTTCTGGTGCCTTTTCATTGTCCATCACCCAAAGCAGGAGCGTGATCTGTTTGAACACAAGCTGTTGAGGGATACAATGGCACTTGGGAAATGGAAACAAATACTGTGAGGATGCAGTATCTTCATCAAAGACTGACTAGGTTTAAATAGGTTTTCATCCTTTGTCAGAGGAGTGCAAAGCACTTGAATGAATTCTGGCTGCTCTGGGGNATTCTGGTTCCAGCCTGGTAGGCATCACCTTCTTGTGCTGTTTTAGGCTAAAATCAAACCTGAAGTGAGCTTGAGTCTGTTACCAGTTCTGGTGCCTTTTTATTGTCCATCACCCAAAGCAGGAGCGTGATCTGTTTGAACACAAGCTGTTGAGGGATACGATGGCACTTGGGAAATGGAAACAAATACTGTGAGGATGCAGCATCTTCATCAAAGACTGACTAGGTTTGAATAGGTTTTCATCCTTTGTCAGAGGAGTGCAAAGCACTTGAATGAATTCTGGCTGCTCTGGGGATAGATTTTAGTTTGTTTGGTCATCATTATTAACAACCAACCAAGTTCAGTTTCACAAAGTTGAAGTTCAGAACGTTACTCTTTGTCTCTGAGCATCAGCTAAGCTTCTGTACAGCAAATGAGGAGGGCACAGAAGCCAGGCTTCTGGTCAACCTATGGGCTCCTTGTCCCTTTCATTGGAAAAGGGACTGATCACTGCTGGTAATCCCAAGAGCCCCTTTGATGGAGTCACCAGCCAGCATTGATGAATGTCTGAACACTGCAGTGGCATACAGCTAGCATGGAGATAGCATTTGCAACATGAGCTGAAAGGTGGTTTTCATTGGCAGTTGATGCTTGCCATTCATTGCTCTGTTATTTACAAACCCTGTTATTGCTCAGGTCAACTCTGAACTGGTTTGTTCACTGTTGGTTTGAACTCAGAGACTGCCAGATGTGGTGCTGTCCTTGTACACAACCACACTGACAATGGGAACTCTTAGAGACTTAAGCAACCTCAAATGTGACCTGTAAAACCACTACAACTGTCTGCACAGTGGCAGAGGATTCTATAGATTACTTCAATTACTGACAGATTGAATCCTATTAGTTCTATTTTAAGTCATGTTTTTACATGGCCATTTTTCATATGTAGATAGCTGAAACTTCCCAAAGCTGGTTCCTCTCTTGTTTTTGCTTTCTTGACACTTCCTTCATTGTGTGGACAGGGTCGCAAGCTTCTCATCATTGGAACCACCAGTCGCAAAGATGTCCTGCAGGAAATGGAGATGCTGAATGCTTTCAGCACTACAATTCATGTGCCCAACATTGCAACAGGGGAGCAGCTGATGGAGGCTTTGGAGGTAAGAAAAGGTTCAATGATGACAAACAAGCTCCAAATGTGTTGGAAAGGTGCAATTTTGCAGTAGATCTGTGTTTGGGAACACTGTTCCACGTAACATTTTGTCATAATCTGACAGTTCTAAGGCTTCTTTGAATTACTTTTTCATACACTAAATTAAGGGAGAGTGAGGGAATAGTAGGTATAGGGAAAAAGTTTGTGGAGTGGATTGAAAGATTCCAAGGGCATGGAAGTGGGTAATGAATATAGATGGGACACCTAAAATTGATGTTCCTTGAGGGTGCCAAGTTCTAGGAACAACATTGGATGAAGGTGTTTGGTGCTGAAGAGATTATAGGTTCTGTATAAATTCATGCACTTAATGGCTTCTTATTCTGTGTCATAGTGGAAATTGTAGTGAGTATTGAAAGGTGGTGAAATAAATTGCAGGCAGATCTTTCATGCCAGCTTGCAGAATTGTCACAATGATAGTAGAATCCTGGAATCACAGCCTGGTTTGGGTTGGAAAGGACCTTACGATCACCCAGTTCCAACCCCCCTGCCATGGGCAGGGGTGGTCACACTAAACCACGTTGCCCAAGGCTCTGTCCAAGCTGGCCTGGAACACTGCAAGGGATGGAGCATTTACCGCTTCTTCAGGCAACCTGTGCCAGCACCTCACCATCCTCACAGGGAAGAACTTCTTCCTTGTATCTAACCTGAACTTCCCCTGGTTCAGTTTGAACCCATCACCCCTTTTCCTATTGCTACAGTCCCTGATGAAGAGCCCCTCTCCAGCATCCTTATAGGTCCCCTTCAGATAATAGCACCAAAGCCTGAAAGACACAGATGCTCTACCAGCTGGTTTGAAAACTCACTTGTTTTGAGCCACTGTGTTCCTTCTACAGTCTAATCTGGAGAAAAAACTGGAATGCATCATAAAAGAGACTGTTTGATTAGAGATGTTATGAGAAGAACTATTATCAAATAATGTGTTTTGCCTTGTCTAGATATATTGCAACAAATTTTCCTTCCAAGCTAGAAAATGCTTTCTAGCTTCTCATTCTCTTTTTCCTGAGTTAGGCAGGATGCATTATTCCTACTGACAGTCTCCTCTTGTTGATTATTTGTTTTATTGTGTTTTATTCCCAGCTCCTGGGTAACTTCAAAGACAAGGAGCGCAGCACTATTGCACAGAATGTCAAAGGAAAGCCTGTTTGGATTGGTATCAAGAAGCTGCTGATGCTGATAGAAATGTCATTACAAGTAAGAATGTTTCTGGTCCAGGAAGGACTGGGGTAAATGGGAGCAGTCTTAGTGGTTCCCACTTCTCTGCTCACTCCTGCTTTAGCTGTGTGTGGGGAGCCTTTGAATTGGTTTGAGAAAAGAAGAAATGTTCTGAACAAAGAAATCTCCAGGTCCATGGAGAGGTCTTTAAAACCCACAGTGCCTATAGGCTGTTTAGAGCTGCACTTCAGAGAAGAGCATCTGGCAACTGGCGGGATTGGATTAACTTACCTCTCATGGAATTTCTTCTCTACACCCAGCACGTTAAGACTGCAGATAGCAATCACTGCGGATCCTTCTGTTTTCCTTTTCAAGATGAAGGTGCCTGTGCAGGTGTATGTGCTCTCTCCCTGAAGAAGATAAATCTGTCAGGCTCTTCAGCTGCTCTTCTCTTGATTTTCCACTTTCAGCACTTTAAAGAAAATAATTGCAGAGGGTAGAAATATGTAGCTCTTAACCCTCCCCCGCAGCCATCATCCATGCCTGCGAGCAGCCATCAAGCTTGTGCTCGACAGTGTATGCACGCTAGAAATGAGAGGGTGTAACGTGCAGCCCTAATCCTCCACGCTGACATCCCAGCGCCCTTCGGAGTCCTTCCCCCCTTCACACACACACACTCTCTTTTCACATCAAATGGATTTAGTGCAGCTGAGTGAACTGTCCTTAGATCTTCCTAGGAGAGGCTGAGCATAAGCTAAGAGGCATGTAGTTTAGCAGCATATAAGTCATGTATCCCTCCGTTTACTATTCACAATTCTGTTAAAACTTGCACAGCACTAAGGATATGCTCTGACTGGATGTCACCTCAGGGAATAAAGTCATTTATCTAGATTACTTTTTCCTCTTCTTCCTTGGCTTTTAATTCCATACCTACAGGCAAGTCAGTAAGTCATTGCTCGCATGTATTAAATGTATTTAAAGGGTGCAGGCCTTCAGGGACTGCCTGGCTCTGTTGCAGTCTATCTCACTCAGTCTTGACAATGGATTCCTTCTTCTGACGCAGGACGTTTTCTTTTTCTGCTTTGACCTTAAGCGTTGGTTCTTTTCAAACCTGAAGGCAAAGGTTATGTGAATCATGAGCAGTTCTGAGTCTGGAGGTGGGTGGAAATGCTCACCCCAGCCTTGTTCACAGCATCGCCCCATGGCTGCACTCCTATGATGCTGTAGACAGGGGGTCTTGATGCTGCCGTAAACTGTGCAGACAGGTAAACTTGTGTGTTGTTTTGTTGGGGTTTTATAAACTGACCGCTGGGGAGAGGCAGGACTGATCTTTAGGGAATGTTCGTGGTGGATGGAGCCAAACCACACGCTGGTACTGCTGGTTCTGGAAGCCTTGTGCTGGGATTCAGGTTTCCCTTATGTGCTAACCCACCATGTGCAGCTCCTCTCCTGTGCTACAGGAGCTGTACAGGAGGTGAGGAAGACAGAGGATGTATGAGGACACACTTAGGCTGATCTCAGGCTAGGCCAATGTATGAGCAAAGCAAGCACACATCTCCAGCTGTCTTTGTGGCTTCGTTTTCCTGATGTAAGATTGTGTCACGTTAATGGAGATCTGTTTTGTTTGATGTTTAGATGGATCCTGAGTACCGGGTGAAAAAGTTCTTGGCTCTTCTGAGAGAAGAAGGAACGTAAGTACTTTTATTTTAAAGCATTGCTTAAAATCCTCTTCTCTGCTCAGAAACAAGCATTTCCTTGAGGGGAAGCTGCAGTGCAGTGTAGCTGATCCCAGTGGTGGCCTCTCCTCTGTTTCTAGAACTCTATGCCAGCTCAGCTCTCCATGCAGCTATATGCCAGTTGATTTGGGAGGGGGAGGTCCTGACAACTTCTTGAGAACCTGCATGCCTGAGTTCTCTGCTTTTCTTAATTTACCCGTGCCTTTAAATGAAAGGTTGGAGCACGATTTAGTGTTCTTGAACTAAAGTAAATCAGAGGAGGCTCTGCTCGAGTTAAAATCCAGCTGTTTGTCTAAAATCTGGAACTTTGATTTGTTGTGTTTCTCCTGTCTGAGAGAAGGATGTCGTACTCTTTCCCCTGTAGGTATCACAGGGAATAGTTGAGCCCAGTCTTGACAGTGGCATCTCCTAGAAAATGACTAATACCTGTAGGGCAGTACCTGTGCTGGGGAAACACACCAGTATCTATCCTGGCTCCATGTGAGTGGGTTCCAGTGTGTGCTTGATGCTTTCATACCTGTGCATGCTTTCTTGACGGGTTTGGCTTCTTTTGCAAGAGTTCCTTGCCTAGACTGAAGGTGGACCAAGTGCAAGATCAACAGCTGGAAAAGTGACCAACCTGGAGAATACACACTGAGCTCTTTACTCTTCTGTGTTGCACATACTGGACAAAGTGAAATGCTCCCCTGTTTCCAAGAACCCAATGTGGAATCTGCATGTTTAGTGCAATACAGTATCTTTACTCTTTGTCTTTAATATCCTCATGTCATGTGAAAGTGTCTCCTAGAACACTGTGCTTCTGTCTCTGTGCAGGCAAGGCTGCATTCTCATTTGGTTTGAGCATGAGGGAAATGCTCTGTAAGTTTTGAAGCTTATGCTCACTTGTGTCCAGCATCCAGTTGCACCTATAGGAAAAAATTCCTGACCTCTAATAAAACCTGACAGTCTGTGGTGAAGACTCTGTCCTGATCTGATGTTGTGTCATACTATGCCTCATTGAACACTGAGCCAGGCTGATTACTTAAAGACAGTGCCCATAGTAATTCAATTCCAGAATTGTCTAAATACTTATATCTGCTTTCTTTTATATCCAGGTATTTTGTGGCCCAATGAGAGAGACTGGCTAGTGGCATTAGGGACTGGAAGGAGGCAGGGAAGTGTGTTGTTCAGAGTAGAAAAAACTTCCACATCCAATATGGAAGGCACCAAAGCCTGTTGTTCATTTGACAGCTTTAGGGATGCTGATTCTAGGCTGAAAGCTCTTCATGGGTGCAATGTAGATGGCAGCTTTGGTATTAGCCAGCCTCATTATGTCTCATTTTCTGGCCAAGTTACCAAAGTTGCAGTTTTCCGTAGAGATAGAGAGGAAGCCAAGCCCTGCAGATGCACGAGATGATGTATTGCTATGATTTTGCACTGAAATTAAGGAATGTATCAAATTTTGCTACGTGGTCCTTCCCCAGTACTCATCTCACGTCAATGGGATGCTGTCAATGATGACTGTGTGAGGCTACTCCCCTCTGGTTCTTTGGCTCCACACATTTAGTAAGGTTTATGGAACATACCTCAATTTGGCGGGGCATGAAATCAAAGCCATTTATGGGATCTTAGTCATTGTAGCTTCCTAAACTTGACCAGACATGCTACTAAGGGTTAGCAGCTTGTACCCAAAGTGGTGTTCCCAGGGAAAGAGGGTGCTTCACGTTCTTTCAGCCCCAAAGGTGAAGGTACTGTAGTCCTTAGTGCACACTTAATGGCAGCTGGAGTATTTTAGTCACTCCACTCTGCTTTCCTTTCCTTTGGCAGTGCTGTTGTATTGTGATGACATGGCGAGTCCCAGTGGTTATTATTGCCTCTCATTTTGTGTATGATCTTGTGAATTTATTTGTTCCTTTTTTTTCTCTGCTAGTCCTAGCGACAGCAGCACACAGTAACTTATATTTCAGAGCAAATGATGTAAACCTTATTGTGTCTTTGTCCAGAACTATATTGATGAATAAATATCTGGTTTAATTGCACATTCAGTGGATTCAATAAAAAGCACAACAACTTGTGATGATCTAGGAGACATCTGTGTCTTTCGTGCTGGTTGAATTGAGGTGTATATATGGAATACTGATGTATGGTGTGAAGACAGCAAAGCTATTCTCAGGCTGCTGATAGTCAGAGGGATGCTCAGTTTGTCCATAAGCATGGGATTGAATATATATTCTCATCCTAGACAGCTTGACCACAGGTAGTCTTAAAGGAACTCTGGTCCAACCCATCCTAGAGTTTTCTGGGCCTTGCAGTGATGAGGAAGCCCTAGAGATTCATGCATGTGTGTGCAGAGGTATCACACTTGAAGAAGGCCATGTTGAAAAAACAGGGCAAAATGCTGGCTATGGCATTCCACCTCTTCTAGCCTATTCTGAGATCCCCATCCCAAGTGTTTCCTACAGGTGGCAGAAGAGAATGACTCCTGGCAGCATTTTTCCACCACATTTTCTCTACTACCTGGGCAAGAGTGGCTTTATGGTGAGAACTGTATTGCTTTAAACAGTATTGGCCAAATTCTTCCCCTTCTTTTCCCTGTTACTGCCTTTTCCTGGACTTTCCGGAAATGTAACTGTCTCTGAATTGGCTTTGTTAACCAAAGACAAATGTATTTCAAAGTGTTGGGATGGGGTCTGGGGGGCAGTGTGGTGGAGAACAGCTTGGGATGGTGGGCAGACATACAGATAGCTTGCACTCGCAGTGCTGTTAGGCTCAAAGCACTCCATGAGGCTGCACTTTTTGATGGTCTGGTTTGTTGGCGATGCGTCGTTGGTGTTGGTGTAGCTTTGAAGGAAGGCATTGCTGCTGCCACCCAGCTGGAGATGGCCCAGGTAGAAGCATGTGGCTGCCCCATCCCTGGCAGTGCTCAAGGCCAGGTTGGACACAGGGGCTTGGAGCAAGCTGCTCCAGTGGAAGGGTTCCCTGCCCATGGCAGGGGCTGGAACTGGATGAGCTTTAAGCTCCCTTCCAACACAGACCAGTCTATGTTTCCATGCTGTCTGCGATGTGATGCAGTCAGAGTTGGGCATCATTCNGTTAGGCTCAAAGCACTCCATGAGGCTGCACTTTCTGATGGTCTGGTTTGTTGGCGATGCGTCATTGGTGTTGGTGTAGCTTTGAAGGAAGGCATTGCTGCTGCCACCCAGCAGGAGATGGCCCAGGTAGAAGCATGTGGCTGCCCCATCCCTGGCAGTGCTCAAGGCCAAGTTGGACACAGGGGCTTGGAGCAAGCTGCTCCAGTGGAAGGGGTCCCTGCCCATGGCAGGGGTTGGAACTGGATGAGCTTTAAGCTCCCTTCCAACACAGACCAGTCTATGTTTCCATGCTGTCTGCGATGTGATGCAGTCAGAGTTGGGCATCATTCACACACAAAGCAGCCCCGTGTTTCAGGCTGCACTCTGCCAGAAGGCAGATGTAATTGTGTGTAAATTTGGGATCAGTGGAGGAAAATAGAACAATCTTGTTATTTTTGTGTCCTTTGGATGAGGACGGATGAGTGTAAAACTGTGTGCGCTTAATGGCATCGTCAATGTATGGGAGGTTTTGCAGAAGCCCCCACAGAATTACTCATGGACAGGAGAGGACTTGAATCTTTGATGGTCCAAACCATCAAAAGGTGATTCAGTGGCAGCCTGAAAGAACATTGATGGGGGTGAATATGAAGTCTGAAGTCTGTTTTAATCCAGTAGTCTCAGGTTTTAGGCACACTTAGTGTTCAGCTGTAAAACCTCCTATATTTGCTATATTTTACCATCATTGTCTTGCATTCATATGACTGTGCATAAGAGGCTAGAGGAAGAACCACCATTCCAAGAGCTGTTCTGCAGCAGGGCTTGAAGGACCTTCAGAGGCAAACCACACAAGCTGGCAAGTGCATGTTTTTGGTTTTTTACCTTCTCTTTAATGACGTAGCACAAAAAAAAAAAAGCAAGTTGAAATAGATTTTTCTCCAAATATATATATTTATATAATATATAATCTTAGTTAACTCAAGTATATACACTGTATAATAAATAATGCTTATAAAAAGAGACATTTTCTGAATATAAAATAAAAAAAATCGACCTCTACAACTTTATACAAAACTTTGGATACAGCAAATTGATGGAAAAAAGGTCTTCCATTCAGTGCTAGAATACCTGGCTACAGTAAAATCATTACAAGGCAATAAATGTTCTATTTAATATTAAATATCTTTTCTTGATTAAAGAAAAAACAACCAAACAAGGGATTTTCTTTAAAGTCAGGTACTTGGAGTCTTTCCAGACACAGGATTTAATATTGGAAGAGAGCTTATTTCTGAACTGGGGAGGTGCCTTAGAGCTCTCCTGGCTCTGTAAGTTTAGAAAGCTGATGCTTCTCAGGCTGGGTGAATCTAGGAGCTCCTCATCATGCTCTACAGAGGGTGGACTGAGAATTGGGCTCTCATTCTCTCCAGCCACAGGTTTGAGTGCCAAGCCCGTGGAGGGGTCTTGGCACTCCAGGTGAGAGGGGTCTTCCACCCACTTTATTGCTCTGTGCAGTACTGCATACTGCTGTTCCCCGTGGATGAAGAAGAGAGTGGAGTAGAAGACACAGCTTTAATGGTTGGGACATACCTCTATGTTAAATCACTGATGCTTGAGAGATGGTGTTGGAACACAGTTATTGGTCCTCATCAGCTTCAGAGGAGCCCGCCAGGACACAGATAGTATGTATTTATTTTATTTCTAGGGTCAATATACCATGAAAACAAGGCCAAAATGAAGGGGCGTGTGGTCAAGAAGGGGGGAGAGGGCTGGGGAGCAGGTGGAGGGACAAATGCTGATTCTTCTGCACTGAGATGGGTCATGGGATGTGCGTGGCCACACTTAGGGCCCAAATCCCTGCTAGTGGTAACATAGCATCTGCGCTTGGTGAGGTCCCCTCTCTGCTGATAACTCCCAAAAGGTCCTGCCTGGAATTGTGCTGTTGAGTAAATGTCCACTTTTCCACCTGCCCTTACCTCTCTTTGCTGGATGAAGTGGTTTGAACAGATTTGCCTGGTGGGGGAAGGCTGAGGAAAAGGCTTGGACAGCACTTTCATCTTGCCATAGTTTCTGTCTCCCCATCCTTACTGATGTCCAGAGCTGGTGTAGCAGCTCACCAGCTCACCCTGTGCCTGGGGAGATGCTCTGAGCTTGCTCTGGGGTATAAAGTCGTATTAGGGAACACTTAATAAATGGGTGCATCATCTGGGTGGATCTGCCTGGGTCCTTCACAGTCTCCCTTGGGCAGCTGCGTGGCAAGGAGGCTGCTGTGCTATGATGTGCACTCTGCTCTTACCCTGCCCATGTGCCAGAGGATCAGCTCTGGGCTCTGCTTTCCTGCTGTCCTCCTTGGGGGGATTATAGGAGATGATCTGGGACTGTGGGAATTAGTAAGGGCAAAGGGGAGGTGAAAGGGGAGGGTGGCTGCAAGGCTCAGACAGGTTTAGTTCTCCAACTTCATCTCCTTGGAGCAGGAAGGAAAGAGCCTGCCTACTGCAGGGAATTGGCTCCTTTCCTCCTCCTTACCACATCTGCTGAGACTGGGATGGCCATGCCAGCAGGCAGGGGAGCCTTGAGTTGTTCAACCATCACTGTGTAAAACTCATTTCCACCTGAAATCCTTGTATCAGCATCGATGTGGGCCAGACCTCCGGAGGAGGACAGAGCTGGAAGCTCTGCATGCTGTGGCAGCAGCACGCTGGCTGGTGCGGCTGTGCCTCACTTCACCTTTTGCTGTCCCTGCTTCTGCCCGGTTAGTCCATCATGCCAAACAGCACACGAGAAGGCAGCAGATCAGTGATGGAGCTCGTCTGCAGCACCAGGTCTTACTTTGGGCTGCCTTGTGTGGGTGAGATGCTGAGAGCCCCCTCTGCAGCACTGGTGCTGGTGGTGTGAGGGTGCTTGCCCTGGCCAAGGGCATTAGGGTTTATTAATGCCATCCTCTGAAGTGTGAGGCCAGCACATGGGGGCTGATCACAGGGATGATGGACCCCATGGCCCTGCTCTGGAGCAGCCTCCCATCAGCTGGAGACCTACCGATGTTTACTTGCAGGTGTGGACATCATAGACACGTATGCACTCCTGGCAGCTCACGTAGCAGCACCAGTGGAAGATGCAGTGACACTTCTCCTTCCGTTTCTCAGTCCTGGTGTTGTGGCCGCGGCCACAGCACAGCAGGTCACAGCCGTCGATCCCATGGGAGGTGACGTTGCATGTCCTGTCCCTGGTCCCAAAGGAGCCCGTCTCTGGGTTGGGCTCGCAGAAATTGGGGGAGTTCTCATAGTAGACCAGATCCCGCTCGGTTGGCGGCTTGAAAAGAGCATACTTGGCCCTCAGAGTTTCTACCCAGCCCCGAGACTCGCGGTGCTTTTCGACCACCATCTCGGAGGCACTGTCGTATTTGTCCTTCAGGTAGTCCCCAATAGCCCGGAAATCAGGCTGGGCCCACCAGCACGTCTTGACCTCGCAGCTTCCCGAGAGACCGTGGCACTTGCACTTGAGGTGCATGTGGTCCAGGATGGTCTGTCCAGGGGAGAGAAAACAAGGGGGTCAGCAGCGGGTTGGGATGCCCAAGGCATCATCACCTGCCTTTGCTACCAGGGTTTAAATGTCTGATCTGAGCTTGGGCCGGAACGCATGGGCTGGTTGTGAATGTGGGGGAGCTTGGGGGGTGGCAGAAACATCCCACTGGAAAAGCACAGCTGAGGTGGGCAGCTGCTCTGATCCTCCATCCAACCCAATCTAATCCCGAGGTTCAGTCATAGCATCCCAGCCTGGTTTGGGTTGGAAGGGGCGTTAAAGCTCCTCCAGCTCCAACCCCTGCCACAGGCAGGGACCCCTTCCACTGGAGCAGCTTGCTCCAAGCCCCTGTGTCCAACCTGGCCTTGAGCACTGCCCGGGATGGGGCAGCCACAGCTTCTCTGGGCACCCTGTGCCAGCGCCTCAGCACCCTCATTTTAGCTCTTCTTAACCCGTGGCTGCCTGCTTGGGGAGAGTGGAGATGCTGTGCCCTGGAAAATAACCCTGGAAAGCTCTGGTCCAGGCGTTGTGGTCCCATTACACCAAGGGGAGTCACACGAGGCGGGATGAGAGCTCTGGACCCGCTGAGCACTCACCGTCCTGCCGGCCTCGTTGTTGTGCCTGTTCATGGCCGAGCGAGCATCCGGCCGGTTCTCTCTGGCATCAGCGAATTCCCGGGACACCAGCACGCCAAAGTCGGCATCCTCGCTGCATCCCCCCCATTTCCAGCCATCTCCCGGAGGCCCTTTGTGATGGGAGTCACAGCCGCAGATGGTGGATGTGCCCTCAGCGCAGGAGCGGGTTACGGCGAAGGCCACCCCTGCCGATGCGATGGCGTGGACAAAGGCAGACTCTCGCGTAGCTGGGAATGAACAGAGCCCATGGGATTATCGGTCAGTGTCACACTTGTGTTTTCCTTCCTAACCTCCTTCAGCATTGTAGGCCCACAGAATCCCAGCCTGGTTCGGGGTGAAGGGACCTTAGAGCTCCTCCAGCCCCAACCCTGCCGCAGGCAGGGACCCTTTCCACTGGAGCAGCTTGCTCCAAGCCCCTGTGTCCAACCTGGCCTTGGGCACTGCAGGGATGGGGCAGCCACAGCTCCTGTGGGCACCCTGTGCCAGCGCCTCAGCTGAATCTCATCTAAATTTCATTAAAAAGTGAAAATCTATTCTATTACTCTCTACATGACCTGGGTCAGGTGCTGCTGGCAACACCTGGAGCACACAGGCAGCAGCAGGTAGAAGTGTGACTCCAGATCTGCAGCAGTGAGCTGGCTCTTCAGCTGTAGAGCTGTGCTTGAGCGTTCTTAAAGCCTCTTGGGGTGTTTTACAGTGTTGTACTATTTCTCCTCAGTTTGAAATCAACCAGAGCTCAACTGCAGGTTGCACTAAATACAGGCACTCCCAAGCATAGCCAAAGTAGTATCTCAGTGTCAACTTTCTCCTTGAGAGCATCTTTTGGTTGACATCTCTCAGGTTTGGCACAGGCTGCATAAGTGCAGCACCTTTGTGGGTGACACTAGAGTGCTTTGACCCTGTGTGCCACCTTCTGAAGATGGAGACCTGAGGTCTTTACATCCAGAACAGACGTTAGAGTCAATCCAAGCTCATCCCCGATGTGCAGGAGCCCAGGCAGGTGTCTGGGGACTGTTGCTGGTGGATGGTGCCCCTGGGTGCAGATGTTTCCAGCTGCCTCATGGGTGTCGCTTGACCAAATGATCAAGACAGCCCTCAGCAGGTGTGGGATGGAGTCAGGGTTTCCTGCTGGCTCAGACCAGTGATGACCTTGGAGCCCATCCCCTGCTTCCAGAGCAGGAGCCAGGAACCATCTCTCTGCCGCCCCATGCATCCCTCAGCTGCTCCTGCCTCGTGCCCTGGGGAGGCCTCTGCTGCACCAGGTCTTGCTCCTGGGCTGCAGCTTCTGCGCAGAGCTGGGGTAGAGCTTCCAGCAGTCAGGCAGCTCAGACTTGGCTGATTGCAGCCTGTGCAGGCGGTCGGAAGGGGCAGCTCGTGCCTATGTGCCAGCTGTGGAAATGCCCATCTCTGCTGCAGTGCCGACAACTCGGATCCAGGTGCCAAACGTGATCCTAAACCAGGGCTGCTCGATCCCATGGGACCACGCTGTGGGTTTTGCTTTCTTTAATTCACTTCCCTGCCCTCCCCACCTCCAATAACACCAGCAAAGATCCAGCTTCTACCTGCTGCAGTTTTCCTTCCATACCTTTCACCAGCTGCTTGTACTGGGACCACTGGGGCCTATGGGTTGGAGATCCCTGCTTCAACTGGAGTGGTTCAGCCTGACAAAGGCTATTTGGGTGGCCTGTGATCTACAGCAGATCAGATTAGAGGAGCTAGCGAGCCCTTCTGGCCTCAGACCAGGACAGCCCGGGGGCAGAGGGGGAGAACACGAGCCGCCCGCCCTGCTGATGTGCCTTTGCTTCCCACCCCGGGGAGGGGGATGAGAAAGGGATGGGAATGGGATGGAGAGGCACCGCGTGTCAGTGCGGAGCGTGGATGCTGGGATGGGCGCTGAGCTGGGGCTGGTGCCAGCGTGGCGAGGAAGGAGCTGCAAGCACGAACGCTTCGCCTTGAAATTCAAGCCTGGGTCCAAGCTTGGAGCTGGGAGAATTTCCCAGAGATGAAATGCGGGAAGAGCGTTCCCAGAACCAGGGGAGGGGCTGGCGAGAGAGGATTAGAGCCGCCTTGACAGTGCACGGCTGCGACTGTCTCCCAGCCAGGCCCGTTACCTGCTGGGACCCTCAATTTGCCATTGTTCCCGCGGTGTCACACTCTATTACCAGCATAATGCCGAATGTTTCCGCCGGGCCAGCGTACCCACGGCACAGAGCACTGGCATTCCCCAGGAGCACCTCGTAGCAACGGGGCAATGTTCCCCTGTCCTGCCGTCACCCTCCAATCCCGCCAGCCCGGCTGGGAAATCCCTATTGATGGCGCTCCCCAGCCCCCCCGCCACCGGAGCAGAATGGCTAAAGGGCGTGTGAATGCTGCAGTGATTTGAAACGACCGCAGCGCTGGGATGGTATCGCTCGCCCTGCCTCACAGTAGGGGAGGAAGCTTAGCTCTTTCTCATCGGTATAAGCTTATTTTTCTCTCTCCCTCTTCTCCTTTTCCCTCCCCCCCCCCTTTCCCTTTAAGCTGCTGAGTTTATATCAAGACGGCCCCTGATCCCACACACCCCTTGTTTAGATGCAAATGACTGCAAGTGTCATGGCTGAGAAAAGCCATGGGTTATCGCAGCGCGGGGCTGGCTTTTCACAGCTCGTGGCAGGGGCTTAGATGAGCACACAAGGACCCCCAAAGGCAGCCCAGGCCCAGCTGCCTTCTCTGCACCTGGCTCCTTGCACCGCGAGGCGCTGCCCTGGCCGATGCCAATGGCACGAGGATGGAGCCCGTCCATGGTTGAGGAGGAGGGGACCCTTCTGGAGCACCAGTGGCATCTTCCTGGACAAGGAGAGCGCACAAAGGGCAGCTGCGGTGCGAGGATGCAGGGGAAGAGCCATTCCCCCGTTGCAGGGGGCGATGCAGGAGCTTGCTCCTGCCAAGCTCCCTCCTGCAGACCCTAACCCTGCCTCCTGCGCTCACAGCCAGCTCATCGCAGGCACGGTGCTTGAACCAAAACCAGGGACTTGATCACTTCCTCACTGCTCGCCCTCCCAGAGCAGCAGGAAGTCACCGGCTTTGGGGCAGGGCTTGGCTGGAAGAGACCTTGTCTTTTAATAAGAGCTGACCTTATTTTAAGTAGAAAAGGGAGGGAGAGGAGAGGGGAGGGAAAAGCAGGTTTTTCTTCCCTCCTTGTCCCAGACTGCACACCTGCAGTATAAATCATCTGGGGGAATTTGCTTGTAAAAACATGATCCTACCCCGCGTCCTGCGGTCGGGTTTGGTTTTCTGGTGGTTGGGTTTTTTTAATCCGAGCCCAGCTTAGAAACAACAACGTGGAAAACAAAAAGAAGAAGAAGAAGAAGAAGAAAACTTGCAGGGAAAGGATCAGCGTGGCCCTGGAGAACCAACCAGCTGCAAAGGGGGAGATGGGGAAGCTGTGGAGCGAAGCGCGATGGAGATGGGCTGGGAGGCTGTGGGATGCCCTGGTGGCCGGAGCCTGCTGGGGCATTGCAGGGAGGGATGTGCTATGCTCCCACACTGACACCAGCACTCAAAGCCTGGACGATGAGCCCAGAAGGAGCAATGAAGAATGGCTTGAGCATGTGGGCTACAGAGGGTCCACACAGCCCAACCACTGCAAGCTTTCACCACACTGCCTTGCTCCTCAGACTAAGCTCTCTGTGAATGGACCCAACCCTGATTAACATTTTTGCAGCTCCTTTAAGCTGAAATTATCCTCAATTTCTTTTTTAGGCTGTATTAGAAGTGATTTTCTATGCTATTGTAATGAGAAATGCACCTTTGAAGTTTTTTTTTCTGTAATAGCTTCAATCTCCTTAAGGGAGTAGTAGATGAGATTAACCTAAATATTGCTCTTTGATACTTAGAGGTGATTTCATCCTGGTAGTTATCATAGCTTAAATGCTGGCTATTTTGGGCTTAGTATTTAATGCCTATTGGCCTAATGCAGAGCCCAAGCTGCAGTAGTGATTGCTTTCTGGTTTGAGCCTTGGTTTGTGGGGTTACACCCCTCTGTGGTCCTAGAAGTCAACAGGAAGGGAGCACAGCAATAGCAGTCACAGATGGTCAGGGCCAGACATGAAACCCAGCTGGCAACAACTGCAGATCTCAGTTCAGTTCATGGGCTCAAACCTCTTGGTTTCTGTTGGCACTGCATCTAAGGAAAGTGGGACAAAAGCCTGGGAGAAGGTGATGCTATGAAGGCAACAGATGGGTCCAGCAACACTATCCACAGCACCGCTGGCAGTGATGAGCAGGGTTGGTTCCCAGATTCATCACTGCTAATGAGGTCTATCAGGGCAGGACAAAAGCCTTTTTATTGCCAACATTGTCTCTTCCTTCAGCTGAGAAAGCAGTGGCTGGAAAGGTTGTGTTTGTGTAGAGCCATAGGATTCCAGAGTGGGTTGTGTTGAAGGGACCTTAAAGCTCCTCCAGCTCCAACCCCTGTCATGGGCAGGGACCCCTTCCACTGGAGCAGCTTGCTCCAAGCCCCTGTGTCCAACCTGGCCTTGAGCACTGCAGGGATGGGGCAGCCACAGCTTCTCTGGGCCATCACCCTGTGCCAGCGCCTCAGCACCCTCACAGGGAACAGCTTCTGCCTCAGAGCTCAGCTCAGTCTCCCCTTTGGCAGGTTCAAGCCATTGCCCTTGGCCTGTCCCTACAGGTCAAGTGTGNAGGGAACAGCTTCTGCCTCAGAGCTCAGCTCAGTCTCCCCTTGGGCAGGTTCAAGCCATTCCCCTTGGCCTGTCCCTACAGGTCAAGTGTGTGACTGCTGACACTGCAAACATCATCGCTCCATGGATTAAATGAGCCCCATCCCCTCCACTCCCATTGATTTTCAAGGCAGCAGTGAGAAGATATGAGCACAGTTAAAGATGTCAATAATAACCCCATTCAAGCGGGTTGGCCTTTGATATATTGTTATCTGCAGATGATGCTGTTTATTTTTAACTGTTCTCCTTACAGGTTAGTGAGCCACCAGGATCACCACACAGTGCAAGCTCAGAGCCTGGCCGTGCTCTTTAGGAGATACCAATGCATCAGGGTTTGACTGGGGAGAGCTACATAACAAATGGGCTCAATAATTCTTCCCCATCTGTCAGAGGAGTTTCAGAGCTAGGGGTGATATTTGACTGCGTCAGCTTGGAGTGCAGGGGGGTGTTGGGGCATGTCCACACATGAGGTTCTGCTCTAGTCCCTGCGGCCCAAATAATCCTTGCATATTCTTCATGAATTCAAAGTTCAGTTTGCCTATTAGGAGGAGGAGGAGGATGGGTCAGACCCGATTCTCAAGTGCTTTCCTGCTGGCAGCAATGGTGGTGGGAGATGTTCAGCACCTGAATGCTGTAACAGCTCTTTTCTAACATGTTTCAAGTGTTTATGATGGGGGTTTTAATGACAGTTTTTAAGAACATTCAGACTTCCTGCTCTTGCAAGAGCTGCAGTTCAGGCCATGCTTTCATCAGGCACCAAGCCTTGATGACAAGTTACTTGATAGGAGATACAGCAGCTACCCCAAAATACATCCTGGCAAACCAGGAGGGGATTGAACCTCGTGGTTGCTCTTAGCGAGGAATCACACTTTAACCCAGACGGGTTCCTTCCGCTGACACAAGCTGCTGGTGTCCCGGGAAGCTGCGCATCAAGTGTTCATGTGTGGAACATTGGAGCTTTGTAAGGAAGATTGCCCAGGAGGTTGTTGGGAAAGAGCCTCGTGTCCTGGTTTCAACCCAGGTTTCTCCAATTTCCTAAAGGCCACAGCATAAGATTCCCAATTCACTTTCAATAAATAACCATTGGGCTACAGAGGCTTGGTGCACGTCGGTACCATCCCCTCGTGGAACCCCCAGTGTTGGAACTGGATGATCTTAAGGTCCTTTCCAACCCAAACCAGTCTGGGATTCTATGATACCAGTGAAGCTTTGGGAATGGTTTCAGTTACATACACGAAGCTGTGGAACCAAGACATGTCTGAACTCAACGTGGAGTCAACAAAATCCAAGGGATGGGTTGGAGAGAAGGGGATGTTTTTATCCACCTTTTGGTTCAGTTTCATGGGAATGCTTTTTGACCTATGGTCTTGGATTGCTGACTGGACATGGGATAGATTATCTGTCACCAAAGTCCTCCAGCACCCTCCTATGAGGCCAGATTTGGCTGAAGGGCAGAGGTGCAGGTCCCCATCTGTCTTGGGCACCAACATCTCAGCTTTCCCTGTAATGCCCAGGTTGTGACCTCATTGGGAATCTGGATTTCATTGTGCCTTATCAATGAGCTTCCAATGTGCCAGATCCCCACCAGTGGGTCTAGAAAGGTGGTCTTTTAGGAGGA
>NDXB01015950.1:3220-13427 GCA_002631895.1 Agapornis roseicollis
CACCTTCTTGCCCTCCCCGTGCTCCCGAAGGGATGGGGGGGAGAATCAAAAGAATGCAACTCCCACGGGTTGAGATAAGAACAGTTTAGTAACTAAGGTATAACGCAAATCACTGCTGCTACCACCAGTAATAATAATGGTGAAGGAAATAACAAGGGAAGAGAATACAACACCTCACCACCCACTGATGGAGAACTCACACTACCCAGCCTGACCAAGCACCAACAGATACCTAGCCCAACCCCGCAGTCAACTCACCCTTCCAGGTAATTCTCAGTTACATTCTAGGCATGACGTGCTGTGGTATGGAATATCTCTTTGGCTTGTTTGGGTCCAATGTCCTGTCTCTGCTTTCTCTCTGTTTCCCCTCCTCCCTGGCAGAGTGTGAGACTCACAAAGTCCTTGGCAAGACCAAACATTTGAGGAGTAACTAAAATATCGGTGTTAACAGCACTGTTCTCAGGCCAAAAGTCAAAAACACAGCGCTGCACCAGCTACTAAGAAGGATTAAAAATGGCTGCTACTGGTAAACCCAGGACAGTAATGCTTTCTGCTATGAAACAAAAGCTTGGACCTTCACCCTCCAAACAAGAAAAAGGGGCATTTACTTCTCCGGACCTCAAATCCCAGGCTGAGCTCCTGACCATGCAGCAGTACACCGACAGCTCTGCTTCAGCTTAGGGATCAGGAAAGTGCCCTAAACATATTCTCAAGCTTGTCTGACACAAAGCAAGGTGCCAGGGCCCTGCTATGCCTCCAGCCTCAGAAGGAACATGTGTATACATGCCTTGGGGAGCAGGAACTGGGTGACAGCAGAGGCACATCAGATGGCACACCAGGATGCTTTCAGCAGAAAATCACCACAGGCAACATTACCACATGGAAGCATACAAAGGGCTTTTCTCTCCTGTCATTTGCTGTAGTATAAACCAGGATGAATCCTGTGGTGCATAGTCAATTTAGGCTGGTATTAACCTGGAACAAACATCTATATCTAGCCTCTTTATATATACTGAGAGACAGGGCTTTGTTGTTGTAATTGCATTTTTTTAAAAGATGTAACTTGCATAAATTTCATAATCATTTCCTCTGTCTATAATGGCTGTAATCTGCAGTTCAAGAAGATTCCTAATTAATATTAATTCCCACCCTGTGCACAGTGTTTTGGCAAATAATTAAGTCTGAAGGGATGGCCAAACACACTGATCTTCAAATTTTGAACAATTTAATTACAGGCTTGCTTTCTGTGTGGAGCTGCATAAGCTATGAATTTAGTAGAGAGTATCGGTGTGGTCCTGTTACAGAGGCTATCTCTGGAGCAAACAGCAGAGAGTGTTCAGCAGGACGGAGAGCAGGCAGCCCAGGCCTTCTGCCTAAAACCATTTGATTTAAATTTTGACTTAAATGAAAGTCAAACTGTCGGCTTATGTGAGTGACTGTTTACTTGGAGGCTGCTCTGTCGGACCGATGAGTTTGCTGCAAATGCCTTCATATGAGAAGCTGGCTAACAACTGAAAGCAGAACATAGACCCTCAAAAGCAGGAATACTTCAAATTTTAAATGAGTCCATCAATAAAGAAACTTCCTTTGTCACAGATTTACAAAGTAATTTCGCATGACTATGCAGAAGAGAAATTGCCCTTTTCAGTCTTTTAGAAATTCAGCCCTTTATTAGATATTTTTGAATTTATTTTACTCATTAAGGTAGTGTGGCTAATGTTAAGGCCACCTTCAAAAACAAGTTACTGTTCTAGAAATGAGGAAACATCTCCTGTCCCAACTTGTCATTCACTAGATGTTCCTTTGGTGCTAGGTAATGGAGCCTTCACTGACAGGGGGAGCTCTGAACCCTTTACTCACTGTCTTAATACATGTTCCAAAGAAAGTTAATATTAGTAAAGTAGCTGTTATATATCTCACCCAATTGCTTCTGCCCAGCCAAAGGTGTCAAAACAAACCAATCAAAGTAGCAGAAGGAACAAGACTGCTAACTTGTCAATGACTTAACTGATACAGAATAATAATACAGTTAAATAGTTAAATGTGTAATGGTTAGTGACGAGTGCTATATAAATGATTAAATGTGTTTTCACAGGTGCTTCAGGAAGCCCTTACTTGTAAACTCTTTACTTATAACCTAACTGTAATTGTGGTGGATAAAAGCCAAGATTTGCACCTGCTGGAATTGCTTAATATAAACAGCATGAACCAGAATATCTGACTGGGGTGATCACATCTAAAGATCAAGAGAGGAAATAAAAAGAGAAAAGAAATCTGTGCTGCACTGGTATTTCCTCATAGGATATTCTCTGCACTTTCTCAGCATGTTTGCCTACTTTGGTATCTAAAGTGTTAGCTATGCACATAATTTAACCACTGGAAGAAGAATTGATCTTGAACAGCAGCAATAAGCATGTGTATCTATCTGATCATTGCTGACACTCCCAGACCTTACACTTGACTCTGGTTCATGGCAACATCATTAAACAACGGTATTCTCCAGAGAACTCAGGCATGCTCAGATGGGGATGCTAGCTCTAGAAGGGCAATGTTAAGAGACATATACATCTCAGATATTCCTCTCTAGTGGACACCAAAATGTGATTGAACAGGAATGTGAATCTGTTTCAGAGGAGGCGCAGTTGACAAATGTCACAGATATTTAGTCTCCTTCTTATGATGGCATTTAATGTTTATGCCAGTACACTTCCAGTAAACATCCATACCTACTTAGGGGCCTTTACAGCACTGAGCTCTGAACAAGGCATTTGTGATCCATAAGTACTGATGTCAATTCAAGAGTTTGAGTTAAATTTCATTTCTGCATAATAGAAATAAAACTTCTTCAGTATGAATGTTTTCTTTGTACAGCTTATAGTTAATTTGTATGGCTTCTGTGTTTTTAGTTTGTTAGAGTTAGCTGAATCTTATACAGCTATGACAAGCAAGTAGAATACTAGATGATCTTAAGGTCCTTTCCAACCCTAACTATTCTATGATTCTATGAATACAAATAAGGGAATGTTAAATATTGTGCTAAAACAGCTTCCATTTCCACTACTTGCTGTAACTTAAATGATCAAAGACTGGTAACAGATACTATAGGTTTCTGATTGATTATGGTCTTCCTACTGCTAATTGATTATTTTGATGGGTTTCCACTTTCTGACCTCCTGAATATTCTGAAAACTTAAAATCAGCATTGCCTTTGCATGACAGATATATAGCAGGCTACAGTACTTCCTGCTACTCCTGCTATGCATCTTTTGTGAGTTCAACTCTTCTTATTTGGAAAAGCCTATGCTCACCACATTCAGTAGGTAAGCTGTTCCTAAAGGAACACTTCAATTTGACATGTTTTATCTAATATACTTGGAAATCAACATTAACCTCAATACAAATGCAGAGTATAACCTACTGCACACTGCAGGTGTTGAAAAAATGGATATGATCAGAAAAGAAAAAAAAAACAACACAGCACATGAGTCCTTATTCCTCAGATGTTTTGTGAAGAGAGGATGAAAGTAGCAGTTTCATCCCTCCCTCCCTTGCTTCCTCTCTCCACCTCTTCCTTGCATCATCTTTCTTACTGGCAATCACGAGTAAGAATGAGTTAAATGAATTAAGAATTAAATTTATGACACCTTTTCTGCATTGAAAGATGCTTCTAATGAGCCGTTTTCACTTAAAAACTTTGCTGACAGCTATTTATTGATATTTACTGATTTGCCATTTCAAATATAAGGACCCATTCATCAAAACACAGAAGGACATGCATAAGTTTAATTACATGCTTGAGTTGAAAGCCAAACTAGACAGTAAAATGTCAAATGAATCTCTTTGACCTGCAGGTGATTCTCCAGTGGATTGCATAAAGTGTACCAAGAGATACTGCTATAGCAGGGAAGTAATGCCTGCTAGAAGTCACTATTTCCAACTCATTTCCAATGGTGGGCTCCTTTCTGGGTTATAAAGCTTGTAATATAGGCTGTAAATAGTCTCAAGTCATCAAAGAGATGAAATATTACAATACATACAGAGTATCAGAATTCTTAGCAATCATATAAGTGCATGTGTGAAAATTACTAATATCTAATATCAAGCTGGAACATATGAATATGATAAGAAAAACAATAATGTTCTTTACAGGGCTTTTACTGGTCCTTACTAGCAAGGTCTAACGTGACATCAACGATGTGTTGACTTGACAGATACAAATACTGTATGTACAGTCATGGCTCACTTGATAGTAATGAAAAGGCTTCTTGGTTGCATTGCCCTTTTTGGTGGAAGGACACTATTCCTTCAAAATCAAATACATGAAGAAATGCTGGATCTTCTCTGACACCATTACTAGAAGTCAGTTAGCTCTTTTTGGTATATGATGAAATTCACAGACACTGGGGACGTATGAACATCAGTTACACATAACCACCATTAAAATTAAAAATATATCAGGAAAATATTACAAGAAAGATTAATAGCTCTATAAATGAAGGATGAATATAAAATGAATGATTTTTAATTGTAACATTCAAATAAGCTTTCAGCTGTGGCAAAAGCTGTATTTGACATTACACAAAAGGAATGGAAAGCCACTTGTAAATTTTATATTAATATAGCAGAGATTGTTCTTTATTAAAACTAGGAAAGAAGAGTGGATTAGCAATGCCACATGGGATGCTATTGCAGAAAAAAGGCAGGATAAGTTAAATCTACTCAGTACATTAAGGCCAGAAAAGTAAACAAAGAAAAAAGGAATATAGGAATAAAGATAAAGCAGCAAAAAGATTAGCCAAAAAAAATTATAAAAGAGGCTCTCCTGATAGACAGGAATTGAAAGCAGAGTAGCAGCACTGAAGGACACATGAGAAAATTTTATCAAACTGTTTAAAGTCTTACTGGAGATTTTAAGCCACAACAAGGAAAGTACAGTAAGGAGTAATGGCTGGAAATCATGCATGTCAACTTATTCTAGGGGTACAAAGAACAGAAAGGCAGAACACTTCCCAGGCAAAACTGCAAGAAAAAACATCTTATTTTCCTAGTGAAAGATGGCAGAACTCGATGCCTGTCTTGAAGGAATCAAATCTTCATGAGCTTGAAGCAGCCTCTGAAAGACAGAAGAATGCTAAGCTAACAAATACAATTCAAATCACTATAGTATACATATGAGGACATAAAAAGGACAACATGATGTTTGGACATGTCCCTAAGGTTTCATGTGAAGCAGAAATAATACAATCTGTGCTTGTTCCTATGGAAAGTCTTTGGTGAAGTCAACTATACTGCTTTGAAGTTGTCACTCGTAGCAGACTTGGGGAACATGGCAACATTTGTTCTCATTGACCTTGTGCAGACATAATCTTCCTTCTACAAAGCACCACAGAACAGTGTACAAGATGGTAGATGCCTCTTCTCCCAGACTGCATGAGGTTTGATGATCGAATATCATGGCAATTAATACCAGCCTTCGAAATTCCTTGGATAGTGATTCAAAAAATTAAGATGTATGCCATGAAGTAGATACAGCTGGGACGTGATGAACCACGGTGCCAAAGACTGCATCATCTACTCCCTCACCCTCCATTGCAATGATTTCTGTTACTTGATCATTACTGTGTAAATGGGTATTTCAATATAAATGAAGAGGGCAGAGATGTAAGGATTTGCAGCCAAGATCTGTCCTAACTAAATCATTTGAAAATCTGTCATAAGAAAGCCTCTTACACTTATGCCAAGCAGACCTCACAACTAATAAGTTAGAGGTAGGCAATGTCACAGATGATAAATTATCTGCACAGAATTTTCTCTATTTAGAAGCTGAAGCTCATACAAACTTGCAAAACCTAATTCAGAATGCAAATAAATGCATGCTGAATATAAGATCAGAACAATAAACTACTTCCCATACACATTACTGTGCAGAAGTTTTACATGATTAAAAAAAACCACTGAAATCAAGGGGAAGAGTCCTCAAATGCAGTGCAGAGTCCTAGAAAAATAATGCACTCATCCTGTGCAAATGGCATAGCTATCAGTACAGGTGTCTGTAAAGGCTATTTAAAGTACTGACTTACTAAATAAGAAATGAAGAAGCCTTAAAATGAATACAGATAATGGAAACAGTACAAATAAGGAAAAGGAAGAGAGGGGACAGATCTATTTTTCATGACTCTCCAGTAACTGAGAGAATCAAACAAATACTTCTGTGGTAGGTTTGGTTCTAAAGGGCTGAATCAATGGCATTCTGCAACACAGTTAAGGTTGACATGATTCTATTACAAAAGCAAAAAAAGGCTTCCAGAAATGAGCCAGACTGGATATGGCTGACTAAGATTATTTGACTTCTGTTTCATGACCTTACCAATACAATAACACCGTTTAGTAAAAGCTTGAAAAAGGGTTACAAATATATCAGAGAAGAAAATTGCATTAGAGAGCTGAACCAGTAACTTTCTTCACTCAATTTTAGCTCAAGCATAATGCTAACTTCAACATCATGATTAAGTTTTAGTTCTGCATCAAGAAAAAATAATGAATAAACTGGCTTTGATTTGGTCTTGCTATTGTAATTGTCAATGAAATATTCTTTCACACAAAAGAATGAGTTTGAAACAGTCTCATTTCAATCAAAATTTTCTCCTTCACTGGACAGTGTAATAAAAAAAATAATATCTGAAAAAGATATTCAAGTCCAAAAGTTGCTTTAAAAAAGAAAAAGTGGATGAAAACCATTTAATTTCCATATTTCTGATGCAATACTAAATAAATATAAATTCCTGTGGTATTATTTCCCCAAACATTCTTTCCCATTTTGTGGAAAGCTTTAAATATTTTTTTTTAGGATTTAAAATGACACTGTGATTAATTTTTTGGTGGGTAGTCAACAAAGCAAGAACTCAACTGGTCCAAATCACATTTTCAAAGAAAATTTTAGCTGATGCCTAGACGTACAAAAGAATTCAATTATCCTGTGTCAAAGAAAAAATGATCAGGTGCATGAAAACCACAATGGAAGCAGGTTGACACTTCTGTCTTTTGAGAATTTGGCTCCTTTTCTGTAAACTAAAAGTTTACCCTGATTTCTTTCAGTAATTTACAGGCTAATGCCTATTTAGTGCTATAGAATTTCACAATATTTCCCTTGATAACAGTATTTACTTTTTGAAAGACCTGCACTCTTCTCCAAAGTAACTGTCAGTTTCCTATTTAGTCTCTTTCTTTCAAGATCTGGAACGGGCTACTTCACTATCCCATTTTGCCATCACAGGGCTTGTACTGCAGCTTATCTATATAACTACTTACAGAGATTTCAGCTGACCTGTTCTATTTGATCATAGCATCCTGAGCAGATTTATAATGCAAATTGTGTCTCAGAAAGTATATAGATGTACAGAATGTTTTGTCAGCAGACAGTTTCAAGTACATTTGGTAAGACTGCATAATTTTGCCTTTTGATGTAAAGCTTAGTTTGAGAGATTAAAAAGAACTTCCAAATGTTTAATAAATCCAGCTGGCCTATAAATCTTTTTGTTTAACCAAGACATATTTTCAAAGTCACAACGGGGGAAGTAAGGACCCCAGTTCCCACTGAAAATCAAATACCATTCCCTTTATAAAGAAAGCTGACATATTCCCTCTATAAATCATAATGTTGCTGTTCTGTGGAGGGAGGGATTATTAAAAATAAAGTGCAGTGAAGAGCATTTAATAGCATGGTTACAATTGTGATGACTTAAAGATATAAAGTATAAGAAGACAGGTTTGGATGGGGAGGTAGAATTTTCCACTAACTCATCTGATATGTCTGGGAGTTAAAAATAGACAAGTTTTTCAAGAACACAAGTTCTTCAGATCTTGAACAGAAGAGGCAAAACATGTTTGGAAGTGCAAAGCAGCTAGAACACTTTTTACTGCTAAACTGTGTTTGTGCAAGCATGGCATGACAGCGCTATTTAAAGCAGATGTTCAGATGTTCTTATACAACTTAGCAGAAGCCTAAAGATCTGGATGTCTGCAGGAAACTTCCCACCAACTTCAGTGGCTGGGTTGACATCACCTTTGGTAATTGTCCCTGAGTTTTGACTTGACTTCTTGAAGCCACAACTGGCCTGTCTCCCAGTGACAGCTTTTGTATTTCCCAAGATATATACCCAGGTGAAGGTCATGGGTTTCTGGCCAATAGTGTCTTCTGGTAGCCCAAACTGAACTAAAGGTCAGTCCAGTTTGAGAATCCAAGTAAAAGCCAACAGGAAATAGAGACAACAGTCAGCCAGAAACAGTTCTGCTTCTGCAGGATCTTCTCAGCCTGCTGTGATGGCAGGTTTGTATTGGGATGCTGGATGAGGTAACCCAAGCAGCAGTGACAGCATACGGGTAGATTGGTATAACTTCAGGAAGCGTGGTCTTGGGTTAGTTTAGCCAGATCCAGCTTACTGCCTAGAAGAGCCTCATACAGCCTCTAAACTGCTTTATTTTTTTTATGAGATCCTGTTAGCACCTACCAAGCATGAGCTCAAATGAGCACACTTAAGTTATCTGCTGTCATTTACCCTGCTCCTACCTTTGTCAGTAGACTAAGCAGATTTTCATGAGGGTGGATTTTTTTTACCTGTGCCCATGCTCCATATACATGAACTGGGGTGACATATGGCTATTTAAGCAAACTGAATCTCAGTTACACACATAAAAACCCAAGAGTTACTTCCCTGGCTTCAGTGGAGTTGGATACCAAATTGTTTCAGCTTCAGAGTACAACTTCAGTGCTAAAAACAAAAACAAAAAACAAAACAAACAAAAAAAAACCAAAACAAAAAAAAAACAAACCCACAAAACACCAAAATGCAGATATTTTGCTCCAAATGTCTCTTTTAATTCTTTTTTAAATCCTGATTGGCATTTCCTTATTAGAAATGCCAAGTAATTGTTCAGACACTTTGCTTGTCTCATTCTTTTTGTTATGAAACAAAACTTACTTGGGGCAAAAATAAATCTTCAAAAGCTTCAGCTCTTTTAATCTGAAGCCTGAAATCATTAGCTGAGTTTATTTCAAGTTCAAGTTCACACAACCTTTAAGACACACTTGGT
Organism: Agapornis roseicollis; assembly: GCA_002631895.1. Classification (NCBI taxonomy): domain Eukaryota; kingdom Metazoa; phylum Chordata; class Aves; order Psittaciformes; family Psittacidae; genus Agapornis; species Agapornis roseicollis. The sequence continues at coordinate 12,311 of NDXB01015950.1, forward strand.
CAGTCTGACTTCATAATTACCCTGGTAGAGGGAATTGAGTATTTTGGGTCTTATATACCCCTTTTTGACAGTTAGTTCCTGAATCCCAAATTTCATGTGATTTTTGTGTTTGTATTTGTGTTTGTATTTATTGTATTTTAATCCCAGATGGAACCAGTTAGATCATACATTCCTGCTTTCTCCTTAATGCCAGTCATATAAAAGGTTACAATTGTCTGCTCAGTTTTTAGATACCATTATGAAACTTTCAAATATGAAGAATTGACCACAAATATTAAGAAGCTGCTTCAGTGGTTATTCAGGTTTCATGTTAAAAATGTGCCATTTATTTCCTGTTTGAACTTTACTAACCTCAAAATCTATCCATTTAATCATCTTGTGGTTTTGTAAGCTTTTTTAAAGAGGCCTCTTTATCAGATTAATTGTATATTTAGGAGGACTTGAGGGGGCAACAGATTTCTATTTCCTTTTGTTATATATGTTACACTTTGGTTGTTCAGGTGATTACTGCTTCTGCATTTCACTCTTATCAGAGCTTGTTACCTGACACAGTTTAGCTCCAACATTATCTCCTTTGTCTTCCAGGTGCAGGCACAATGTGTTTATTCACAGAATCATAGAATGGTTTGAGCTGGAAGAGACCTTAAAAATTATCTAGATCCAACCTCATGTGCCATGGGCAACTTCCACTAGACCAGGTTGCTCCAAGCCTCATCCCACCTGGCTTTGAACACAACGAGGGATGGGGCAGCCACAGCTTCTCTGGGCACCTTGTGTCAGTGCCTCAGCACCCTCACAGGGAAGATTTGTTTTCCTAACATCTAATCTAAATCTCCTGTCTTTCAGTTTAGAGCCATCGGTCCTTGTCCTACAACTGCATGCCCATGTAAAGAGTTCCTCCCCACCTTTCTTATAGGCCCCTTTAGGTAATGGAGGGTTCCTATGAGGTCTCCCCAGAGCATTCTCTTCTCCAGTCTGAAGAACTTCAACTCTCCCAGCCTGTCTTCATAGGAGAGGTGCTCCAGTTCTCTGATCATCTGGTTAATTAGTTTCCAAATGTAAAAAAAAAAAAAAAAAAAAAAAAAAAAAAAAAAAAAAAACCAAACCTTCAACAAAA
>NDXB01015950.1:13513-62801 GCA_002631895.1 Agapornis roseicollis
AAAAAAAAAAAAAGAAAAAAGAAAAAGAAACACCAACCTTCAGACTAAATTGCTTGCAAAATAGATTAATTAGATCATAATCTCCAGAGGAATTTTCATTCCTATCAGAGCTAAGCGTATTCACTTTTAACCCTTCATATTCCAGTCCATGTACCTACACAGAGAACAGAGGAGCCAGTGCTGGTTGCACTAAAAAGATAACTGGAATCAGAGTATTCCTTATCACACCCCCCAAAGCCCCAGGCTGTTGTATTTCAACTTGTGCACCATTAAAATATCAACTATTTTATTATACAGAGAAAGAGAAGTGCTCTGGATTGTATTTGCCTTCACTACTCCCAATTTTGTGTTATAAATATAAACCTGGCAGTAATAAGCAGAACATGTACCAGACTGTGACTCTCCCAAGACCTAGGGATACTGCATTTCTGGGTCCAGATGGGGCGCAGGAGGGAGGCATAAACCAAATGCTCAGACTGTGAATGCCCACAGGCAAAACATCAGGTTCCTCTATAAGTCAGCAGGGTGATGATGAAGGAGTTTAGGCAGCTCCAAAACTAAGTACTAGCCATGGAATCCAGTCAGCCTGTGGTTTCCAGCACCGCTGCGTGCTGCAAGTTCTGCTGTAGATATCTACCACTTTACCGTATATTTTACACTGTCACAATGGGGAAAAACACTCATCCCCTGAAAGCCAGTAACACCGCCACACAGCATAAAAGGAATGTATTATTTTGGATGAAAAGTGAATTAATTGGCTGTGGATGAATTCATATTCTGGCTCACCTGAAATGAACACAGCTAATCCTGTGGTTAGGGTTATGCTACTGTTGTTAGGATTATATAAGCACAGGCTTTTTGCAGTGTGGCACAAGAAAAGCAAGCACAGCAGCAAAGAGACCAGTGGGACAGTCCTTGCTTTGAAGACCTTGTGATCCAGGCAGCAGGATGTGCTCCCAGAAGAGGCACGTTGTGTACATGGCTGTTCACTTTACCTTCCTGTAACCCTCACCTAAGTGTACCACAGGCAATACCCAGAGGAAGACCTGGTAGCAGTAGAGACAGCAGGTGGAAGAAGGGGCTTAACAAGAGACAACATATTCTCCAGTGCAGGGCAGTGGCTTTTCTCAGGATCACATACCACCACAGACCAGGACTACACTGAAATGCCTTCTACCCTCCAGTAGGCAGGTTTAGCTGAAGAAAGAGGCATGAAAGTGGCTGTGGCTTCATTTCTATTGTCACTTCTCAAATTTTCCATCCAAAGGAAGGTAACATAAGTCAGAGGGCCATCAGTGACGGAGATCTTAAGATGTGTTACTCACAGCAGGCACGTAAGATGGATGGGGATCCAGCAAGCTAATGCCCCACTCCCCCTCTGCTTTGCTCTGTGGAAAGGGGCAGTGGGCTAGCCATATCCTGTTCTGGTTACCTCTAGCTACTGATAGATCTATTTCTCATGTACCTCCAGAGAAAGTCGGGAAGCCCAAACAGTGGAAATACCACTCTTAAGTTTGCTCAGTACTTCCCATATTATCGAGGTTTCTCTGCTCTCATGACTACAGTCAAACGTCCCGAAGATTTGCGCCGCTGCTTCCCTCCCAGGCCAGCACTCTGCCGGTATGGGCTTGCACGGGAGAACCGTGTGGTGGAGAGCGGGCTTTACCCTGGCGATCATGTACATCTGTGCTTAAACACGGTTCTGCAGCCCCGCCAGGAGCCGCCGGGTCCCCGCTGCTCGCAGTCCCCTCAGGGCGGCGCGACCCCTTAGGTAACCGCGGCTCTTCATGCGGGTGGACAAGGCTGCCCCCTAACGCGCCAAGTCGGCACCGCACAGCGAGCACCCTCGCCGCACGCCCGCGATGTGAGCCCGCCGCTGCTTCCCACAGCACCGGCAGCTTTCACCCGCCGGGACTGCCTCCGCCAGGGCCGCTTCCCCTCACAGCCGCCGCCGCGGAAAGAAGAAGCACCTGCCCGGCCACCAAGAGGGGTAAGGGGCTGCGCTGAGTGTCGGGGTGCATTGCGCTGCCACCCCTCCCTGAGACCGTCGTGGTACAGCACCGCAGAGAGGAGAAGACGTCCGGGCTGCGCCGCTCCGCGGGCGCCGGGGCGGCAGAAGGGGCAGCAGCAGCAGCAGCCGGGGCGGCTTTCCGCCCGCCGGGGTGCTCCACTGAGGCGGGCGGGCACGGCGGCTTCACCTGTCGGCACTGAGCATGCGCGCGGCGGCGGGGCACGCTGCCGATTGGGAGCGCGATGCGAGTCTAGGACGGAGCCGCTGGGCAGCTGCGACTTCGCGCTGCCGCGCCGCCGGAGAGGGGCCGCCGGGGGCCGCTCTCCATGGGATTGGATGCTGCTGCCACCGTCTCGGACCCTGCTCCCTGCGAGGATCCAGCTCCTGCCACCGACTCCCGTTGGCTGGAGGGTGCCTTCTCCGGAGCTGCAGGCTACCTTGAGCCGGGCATGACCGGGCGGGTGGCGGGGACCAGCCGTACCTCGCTGCCCCCTCGTCGGGGACCGGGCGGAGGCAGCGCTGCCGGGCTCCCTGCCGCGCCGGGGCGGTGCTGCCCGGCCCTGCCCTAAGAGTCCGGGGGTCAGAGGCGGGCGGCTTTGCCGCTGGAGCCGCTCTGCAAGGCGGCTGTTGGACCGTTGGCGGGGGGCGATGAGGGCAGCGGGGCGGCGGCGGCGGGGCGGCGGGGCGGGGCGGGGGCTCCGCCGGGCTCTCTAGGACTCCGGCGCCCCGCACACCCACCATGGATCTGCTGCTGGTGGTGAACACGAGCCTGGGCTCCCTCAACGAGTCCCTGGCGCTGCCCCCCTCCTCACCGTCCTCTTCTGATCTCCTGCAGCCGCCTTCCCCGTACTCACCGGCGGCCGTGGCCAGCCTGGCGGCGGTGGTGAGCTTCCTCATCGTCTTCACCATCGTGGGCAACGTGCTAGTGGTGATAGCTGTGCTCACCAGCCGGGCGCTGAGAGCACCTCAGAACCTTTTCTTGGTGTCCCTGGCCAGCGCGGACATCCTGGTGGCTACCCTGGTCATGCCTTTCTCCTTAGCCAACGAGCTTATGAATTACTGGTACTTCGGCAAGACCTGGTGTAACATTTACCTGGCGCTGGATGTGCTCTTCTGCACCTCCTCCATCGTCCACCTGTGCGCCATCAGCCTCGACAGGTATTGGTCAGTCACACAAGCAGTGGAGTACAACCTCAAAAGGACCCCCCGACGGATCAAGGCCATCATCCTTACTGTCTGGCTCATTTCAGCTGTCATCTCCTTCCCTCCATTGATCTCCATGTACCGGGACCCTGAGGGAGACAGTTTTCCCCAGTGCAAGCTGAACGATGAGACATGGTACATCCTTTCTTCTTGCATTGGCTCTTTCTTTGCCCCCTGCCTCATCATGGTGTTGGTCTACATCCGCATCTACCGCGTGGCCAAGCTAAGGACCAGGACCCTCTCTGAGAAGCGTACAGTGCCAGAGGGGTCCTCCCAGACTGAGAATGGCTTGAGCCGCGTTGCTGGCGGCTGCACATCCGTGAGAATGAAGCTGGGAGAGAATGGACATTATTCAGTGCACCACTGGCGCAAAGCCTCTGAACTGGAGGACATTGAGCTGGAGGAGAGCAGCACCTCAGAGAGTAGGCGGAGGCGGAGCCGGGAGGAGCATCCCCGCAAAAGCAGCAAGAGCCAGTCTTTCTCCTACTCATACTCCTCCAAGCACTCTAGTAGCCGTCTGTCCCGTGCTAGCAATCGCTCCATGCAGTTATTCTCATATCGCCGTCGCCGGAAGCGTAGCAGCATCTGCCGTAAGAAGGTCACCCAAGCCCGGGAGAAACGCTTCACTTTCGTGTTGGCCGTGGTCATGGGGGTCTTTGTAGTTTGCTGGTTCCCTTTTTTCTTCAGCTACAGCCTCTATGGTATTTGCCGGGAGGCGTGTGAGGTCCCTGAGACTCTCTTCAAGTTCTTCTTCTGGATTGGGTATTGCAATAGCTCCCTGAACCCAGTCATCTACACCATCTTCAACCAGGACTTTCGCAGATCCTTTAAACACATTCTTTTTAAGAAGAAGAAGAAGAACTTCTGGCATTGAGCCGGAGGGATGGATTTGCCTTGAGCAGGAGTAGAGTTAAAAGAGGAGAAGGCTCTGTGCTGACAAACAAGGGGGGGAAGAGAATATGGGATTTGGGCTCGTCCCCTCAGTGGAGAGAGTTGTGCTGTGGGGTATAAAGATAAAGCCAGGGAGGCTGAGGGCATTCACCATGGTACAGAATACTACTGGGGTATGGATGGGTAAAAGGAAAGGGAAGTGATTGTCTTTGACCCCTGATGGAGGGCATAGGGAGCCCACAGAGGAAAACAGGCTGACACTGATTTTGGGAGGCAATGAGCTTTTACAGGACCTGAAATTTTGTGGGAAAACAAGTAAAGACATCAGGAGGAAAGGATTAAGTGGCAGTGGTGATGAAGATTTGAGTATTTATAAATAGAGCAGCTGGGTCCTGTGATGGTCTCATCCCAGTAACAAATTAGCTTTTACTGCTTATGTGGGCAAAGAAAGTGCAAAGTACCAGGCACTGGCAGTTTTTTGAGTTACAAAAGGATTTAAATGTTTGCCAAAAAAAAAAAAAAAATAATAATCCTAAAGAACAATCCAAACTCTTTTCTAAATAAACCTTTGTACTGTTAAAACCTTCTGAATGATGATTTTACACAGGGCTTAAGTCAGAGAGAAAGTGTGGGGGTTTCTTTTCTTTGGAGGGGTCTTTGCATGTAGAGCTGGATGGGAAACTTTTTCTATCTTCCCATAGTTTTTGATTGGTCAGTGGGACAAACCTGTGAGTCTGGCACGTTTTCATGAAATATGAAAAGGAGCACATGCACCCTGTGACCTTACTTCTCCCTCTTGGATTGCCAGGCGGTAAGATCCATCTGACATCAACGTCCTAAGCACCTTGGTATCCTGAAGCAGGTAGTGAGGGAAAACAAAAATCATTGTTGTGAACTCACCTAATATTTCTGAGTTAAAATAAAATATAAAAAAATCAGATTTCCAACCAGCTCAACTTGCATGTGTCTTGGGGAACTTACTCCCCTGCCCCCCTGCCCTCTCTTTTTAAGTTCCACTCAAAAGGCTTATCTCAGGGGCTGGGTGCCTGCTGCTCTCATCCTCAAACAGGCAGTTGGAGGCAGCCTGCTATGCAGATTTACAGAGGAGGAGCAATCACCACATGATTAAGGTCTTTAAATCCTTCCTATTTACAGTCTAGAACAACTAAATCCTTTGTATTTATTTTTTTAATGAGAAGCATACATTGCAAATTGTCAGTGGTGTATGAGAACAGATTTCAAAAGAAGGTGCAGCTGTTCCAAATCTTTAATGTTAATGTTGCTTTCTTTCCCTTTTTGCTGTTTGGATTTCTAGTTTATGATTTCAGAGGACTTTGTTGGGGGGAAGGGAGGGAAGAGGGGAGAAAATATAGTTACTGAATAGTTATTAAAGCAAACTGTATTTCCCATGAGTTTATAAAATCTCATGAACTGTAAAGAAGAGGAGGAGAAACAGGGTCTGGTGACTGTACATTCACCACTGAATACATACCAAATGTGAGACTCAGCTGAGCATTTACATCCCTTTCCAGCTGTGCTGCTGCAAGGTGTGTATTCTGTTTGTGGGTAAATACGGCTCCATTTTAGGTGTATCTCTCCTTCCATAGGCTTCAGGATTTGGCATCTGCCTGAAATGAACCTTACCATAGTAAACAGCTCTTTGAAAAATAGAGCAAATTCTAATCTCATATGGCAGACTTCTTGAAACATCTAAATTGAATCTATACCTGAGAATCATTAGATATCCCCTTCTTTACTCCCTCTGTTCTAACAGGTGTCTGCAGACTTCTTGAAACATCTAAATTGAATCTATACCTGAGAATCATTAGATATCCCCTTCTTTACTCCCTCTGTTCTAACAGGTGTCTGTAGTCTCTCTTCTCTTGAAATATCTATGGCATAAGGAGAAATGATAGAGCAGTCACTTTGTTTCATCAGTTTTTCATAGTAAGCATTCAGTTCACGTAACCCTAGAAAAGAAGGTTGTCAGTAGCTAAGAGTCTGGTGTTAATTCAACAGACAATTTAACTTCAGGGCAAACTCAAGTGGGAGTTCTGCAGGAGTGAGGATTAGAAGATTGCACCAAATTTTGGTTGATTTCACTAAAGAAACAAATGAGACATTTTCAAAGTCTTGAATCCAGAACTTAATGGATCCCTACTTGATATAAGGCTTGGAGTTGTAGAAAGATTTGAGCTTTGTTTGCACATCTGCACCTAAAGAAAGGATGTTAATACTTATTTTCAGGAGCATCCCTTTGTAAATAGCAAATGGTTTGGTACAAATATGTACCTGAGACAGATAAATAAGAGAAAAAAAATAGCAAGGAGGAGGAAATTAAAAGCCATTTCTCTCTTTTTAAAGTTACATCAGGAAGAGCTGAAGCAAGCTCATATTATTTGTAGGTAACAATGTAGCTAAAAAGTTCAGGTTTGTTTAATCTGAAGAAACTATGTAATTGCCAGAGCAACCAAAGCAGCACAGTACATAGCTACTACCTCTGAGCTACTGGACAGCTTTGAGATACATATGCCCACCAAGATAAAGGTCTGCTTTTGTCACTTAATGCTCGTTTAGAGTGGTTTTGCAATATTTAGACAATGAAATTTGTTGCCTGTGAAAGTAATCCTTCCCTTTTGTTTTACCTGTAGAATTTAAGGAGTCTATGGAAATGAAATTTAATTGACAGATTTTAGTTGACATGAACTACATATGGAATGACTGATGTGCCTTAAAAGTAATTTCCTTACTACAAAATTATTCTATGGTCATTATAAACGTAAAGGAAATAATGCCTCTATTTTGCATTTCCAAATGTCTAAAAGAGATTGATGCAGACACTGTATATCCAGCTGCAGCAGCATACGTAAAATCAGGGCATTTTCTGTGGTTTTATTTTATTTATCATCACAGCTACTCATCTGATTAAATTCCTTCTGAGCTAGATTAAAAAGTAACATTATCAATAAAGATGCACAGTTTACATCCCTTTAAAGTGAATTTCCCTCTATAAATCAGTGAGTATAGAGGATAATGTCTATAAACATTGGTTTTAATGTAATCACTGAATATGCTTCAAGGAAGTAAAATGGGGCTGATTTATTTTTTTAATTATAGGGTTCTGTTATTACTTGCAATAGCTGAAGACTGGAATTTGTAACATACTGGGTGGTGTTAACTTTTTATGAAAAGTTATCAGCTTTGCTACTCAAGCTGTGGCTTTGCTTTCACTGTAAGTTGGCTAATAGCATATACAGGAAGAAACAGTCAATGCAGCTTTTGCTTAAGAAAAAAACGAGAAGATATTTTATGTTTCAAATGTGTCTACTTGTGTCTTTGATCACATCTGATGAACTGATTGAAACACTCACTTTTTACTGTTGTGTAAGAAGGAAATGTTGCTATGAAGTCATACTGATTTTAACAGCAAGCACTTCACAACTCTTCATTTGCTTATTTCACCCTGAAGTAGATTTTCTGTCAGTCTAAAGTGAGAAGTTAATTTTATTCTTAAAACCAGTTTTTTGAATAGTAATTTTATTGGTTGGTTATTTAAATATTGAACACTGTAACTTATCTAGGATGGGAAATCAGTGCTGCTGCCCTTGCCCCTTTTCTGTGTGAGTTTTACGTGAGTGAGACTGCAGAATTAGCCTCTTCAAGGCTTGGTGCAGATGGAAGAGGCCTTATATGTAGGAGATTTGACTGGCTCACAGCTTTAAATCATTGCCTAAAATAGGAATCAGTCCCTTGTTCTATGTGATCTCGGTTCTGAAAAGTCACGTTGTTCCAGGAGCGCTGGCAGATTCTGAGTAGACCTGAAATTGTAGGCTACATGCGATCAGCCTTACCAACATTGAGCTGTATCACCCTTTGTGAGTAAGCCCAGAAAAATTCAGTGGAGTTTACTTGTGAATGAGGAAACTACTCAGTACAAGCAAGGATGTTAGGAGCTTCCTTAGACATTGCCTCTTTTTCAGTAAATGTGCCTGAGGAATGTAAGCAAACATTTGTGTACAAATGTACAGGAGCAAAAAGAAAGCAGTTTTTTCTGCTTAACTTTGACTACTGTTCAAATCCATAGAAGGTGTGGGTCAAGAGGTTTTTGACTATATAACCAGAGCAAGAAACCCTACTATATATTTTCAGTATAATGTGTGTGAAGAGCACTTTCTGATTGCAGCTGTTTTGCAGAAAACTGTTGGTCTCCTTCTTGTTCTGTGGAAGCTGGTATTGGTTAGAACTGCATCTGAGGAGTATAAGGATTTCATAGGAAATGTCACTAACAACATGCATTTCAGGAGAATGCTCTAACCTTAAACTATGACTCCAGTCAAGAAGCAGAGAGAATACCTCCAAGCTGTGCAAAATGAAGGCCAGATGCTATTTGAGAGTTTGTTTTTATGGTTGTGACTTTGTTGGTGAGTGGAAGGCAACTAGATGCTTCCAAAAAAAAAGCTCTGAGTTGGAGGGGGAGCGGTGTGTGAGGAAGTGACTACCCATGACACCAGAGGAATTAATATTTGTTTATCTCCTTTGCACTCTAAGACAAGTACAGTGGAGGAATTTGCCTTCTTTCATTGCACAATAGCAAATGTTAATTTGCCTTTCACATCTGTGGGTCAACTAGGTCATACAGAAAATGGCACAGGAGAAAGTAGGGGTAAGGGATTGCTCACTTCAGTGTTTAACACCAAGCTTAAGTTTGTCCTTTGTCCTTGAATTAAGCCAAAAATACGGTTTTGGCACTTGGACCCGAGTGGCCCTGTAGCATCAATAGTGCTACACTGAATGTTGTCTATTTTTTGCAAAAAGCATCACTTCTTATTATACACCCTGAACATCTCTGTTTCAGACCGGAAAAGGGAGTCTGACAATTAAGGCATGTTAGAAAGGAATAGTCAGCATTGTGTATTGTGAAGTTTCCCTGGATCCCACTCTGATAACTAGCTGGCTTTAATTTTGTGGCTTCCTAACCACTTTGGACTTTTAAGAAAGACTAAGGGAGCTATGTGATGTGGAAATAGAAATACTGCTTCTCAAGCAAGCAAAAATGGGCAAATTGCTCAAAGAGTCAGTGTTAGGTGGTTATTCCAGATGCCCAGTCTTCCAGTGGGTGGGTGACTCGATTACTGATTTTGGGGGGAAAGGCTGGGGTATTTTCAACTCTCAGTGACTATCATGCTTGGTCTGAATTTAGGTGATACCTACAGTTGGTACATTGCCTTTGTTTGAAGTGGCAGCCCTTAGAGTACAACAGAAGACATTTAAAGTAGTTTACATCTTCTGGCACATGTCCTTCACTACAGCATCCCAAACATTTTTTAATTGAACTGCACAATAGTTGATAAGGTAGAGAAAGATTGCCAGTATCTTACAGAAAAAAAAGAGAGGCACAGAAAATACTAGGAATTGAAATCCGGTGTCTTAGTCCTAGTCTAACATCTTACCACAATACCAGTCTTCCTCTCCCCACCCCCTCCTTTTTCTTTTGGAAAATAGAAATTGCAGAAGCTTATTTTTAATAGATTACACTGATGTTACAGTTTACACTAAAAAAAGGAGCTTTTCTGTCAATCGCCCTCTGCTGTAAAGCAATTTTCTTCTCTGAGAAATCTAATGAAAAGTAAAATAGCATTTAATTCAGTTTGTCTATATGTAATTCTCATAACAAAAATGCTTTATTAAGAGTCCTGAATGTAAAGTACACAAATATAGCTTCCTGCTTCATCAAAACCAATTAGTTGTGTTTCAGCATTTTTGTGAACAGCAGTCATTCATTTTGTGTGATACTCTTTGCTGATAGCTTTCTGCTGACAGAGAAAGCTGTACATCGTGTTGACAACAGGAAAAAAAACGAGGATTCCTATTTCCCTCTATTAACTCTGTTAAGTCTTCTCTGATGAATTAAAAAGCAGGCCACTTGGAGTAGGTTTTTTGGTGTGATGTCTAGTTCAGTGGTGTACAGCACACTCAATAGGCTAAACCTAGGCTGCAGGGGCATGCTTCTCGTTTGCCTTCTCTATGCCTTTGACCCAACATTTCACATTATTTCCTCTGTATTGGAACACTGAGGACAGCATCTCTTTCAGCCCAGTCTGTTGGAGTAAGAAATTAATACTGAGGTCTCCCACTTCCTCACTGAGTGCTTTCACCAACAGACTATAAGGGTGATGCAGCTAAAATGCCTTTCCTTCAGGCACATAAATGTTTTATTTGATCTAGCTTTTTATCTCTCAGTAGATTAACACTCTCATTCCACAAGGACATTCTCTATCTGGAAAGCAAACATATGTCAAATACTGGGAAGAATATGAGAAATCCTGAAAAAAATAGCCACTCCAGCTAAATTTTAAAAGAAAAAGCCACAGCTGAACTAAGGAAAAGACTTAACCTTGTCTGTGGTGGGAATGCCCTCTCTGAAATCACCTACTTAAATGTGTCTCTTGTCCCATTTTGATGCAGTGTGGAGAGGTATTCAGCCAGGGCTCTTGCATCTGTACTGACAGGAGCAATTTCAAATGCCCAGCAAAGGCTAGAGTATGAAAATAAGTGCCTATTGAATCACATTATAGCAGACTCTCTCACTTTGTCTTTGTGTTCCCTTTCTGTTTCCTTTTTCCCTCTTTAAATCAGTCTCTACTTGCAATCTGAATACAATTCACAGCACATGCTTGCTTTGCCTTTACCTTGTATGCCTTAGTGTCTGATCTACAAAGGGTAGACATTACTTTTTCCTTCCTCCTAGGAATCCTTAGGAGAATTCCCCAGAAGACTTATTGTGAGATGCTTTAATGCAGTTCTGCTATATGTAAGTACCTCTGAGTAACACAAGTGATGCTAAAAGTTCTTGACTCACTCCAAGCCATACTGTTTTATCACCAATAAATGCTTATGTGCAGTGTCTACAAATGTTCATTCCCTAAGGTTGGCACTAATTTGTTTACATCAGCAGCAGTTTCTGTTGGTGATTAAAGGGAGGCTTCTAGTCAATCGATCAGACCACTACTTTTGATCTGCTACATGGTACATCAGAGGAATGTGATGCGTCATTTTAGCAACACAATTGGCTATAGAAGTGATTAAAGATTCCTGAATGGCAGGTTCTTCTGTCAGAAAAATGCCACTTTGGTGAAATCTGATCTTTTCTTAAAGAATGTGTCTTTTTTGCCTCATGTACAATGGAAATCAGGAGATCATTAATCAGCTTCTGCTGGCCTGACTGCTTGCCGGCTTGTCTGGCTGGCTCCTGGATAAGGTGCCAGAAAGCCGAGACTTCCAGGCTCCTGGATACTGGGCAGCTTAGGCCCCTGGGTTTAGGGGCACTCAGCTCTTAGCTTTATTATCATAGTATCTAAATGCTTCAGAACCTTTGTTATACTTAGTCTGTCAATGTCTTTTTGCATTAAGGAAGGACTACCTTGCCCTTTTTGCTGATGAGAAATCAAAAAATTAATGGCATTTAGGTAGGTCACTCTTAACAAGCTTCTGATTTATGTTGATCTTCCCAGTTGCAAATTCACTATTGATTCTCAGAACCCTGCTAAGCTCCAATATATAAAGTTCTCCTGAGTTTTAAAGTTCTGCTTGTCCACTGAACTTGCACATGAATCCTATCAGGTTACATAAACTAAATGTTTCTCTCCTTTGCTTGTCTCCACCTGGTAGTAGGCTGTGCAGTTTGGGTTTTACAGAGTAAGAAAAAAGGAAGATATTACCTCTAGTTTGTGAGAAGACACTGGCATTTTTAGCTTTTTTTTAAGGACTATTTTTGTGGGTTTATGCACCAGCATTGTATTTCTAGGTGCCTGTTTTCACCATGTATTGAACAAGTATCCTCAGGGCATAACTGACCTGTGATTTGCACCCCAAAGGAGTGAACTTCTGTAGTCCTGGCAAAGCACAGCAATCAGATGTACTACTGAAAAAAACAAATAAGTTGGCCCAAGATCCCCCAAAACCAGTCACTGAAATGGCCAACCTCATCTATGCATAAAGGCTCAAATTCAGACAGAAAAAGAGATGAAGCCAGGTATCTTTCATATCTCCCATTTTAGTGCCTGCCAAGTGTCTCAGGATACAATGCAGATCAGTAGATCATTATTTTCTCATACTTTGAAGGACACTCCCTTAAGATTACTGAACCTGTGTCTTCAGTAATCCCGAAATTACCGGGAAACTGAATGAAAAAATAATGTAGAGTCAAGAAATAACATACATGATTCTAACATTAGGCATGATGGACTCTCTAATTGGCAATACAGCTGTTGAGAGCAAACGTCTTGCGGCATTGAGCAATTCTGTGTATGTTTTTCAGGCAAAGTGGTGACTATAGAGGGAACTTAAATGCCGGGTGAACGTTTTGTACAGAGAAGGCTTCCTGACAGTATTTACCACCTTCAGAAATGCCAGTCAATGTCTATCAAACTCACACTTTTCATAACTAAGGGAAAGGATTGTCCCCAAACATGTTATTAAAGGAAAAAAGTAGGTAGAAGTAATTTTTTTAAGTAGTCATGCATAGTAAATGTGGATGAAGGAACCTGTCTGTTCCTGGAGAAGGAGTTCAGCAGCAGTTCAATTTTGCCTAATTCTGCAATCCACAGCATGGGATAACATAGTCACATGGGTTGAAGCTGCCCTCAGGTTAAAATGTTTTCAAAAGGTGTTATAACCTTTTCCGTGTTAACTCGGTTTTTGTTGTGGTAACAGTTACTACTAATTAATGACAGAAATTACTCCTCACCCCCCCCTCAGCCCTCCCTTTTCTTTCAGAGGAGAAACAAACAAACAGAAAAGATGTTTTGCAGGACTACAAGAATAGCTGTTCCTTTTCTATTTTGGTAATGCGAAAATAAACATTAGGAATAAACATGTTAAAAAGTCATTTCAACTTTTGGATGCAAATTAACCATTTCATTCTCTGATTAATCAAGCACAACTAAATTAACTCTATGCAGTTACTTATCCATAAGGATAAGTAATGTCATGTAATAAAATTTCTTGGTGCCCAGAAAGTCTGTGCTCTGTCCTTAGAAGTTTTCAGGACCTGACTGAGTAATGCATTGGGTAACCTGGGTTGACCCCATAGCTGACCCTCCTTAGAGCAGGAAACTGAACTAGAAACATCCTGAGGTCCCTTCCAACCTGAATTAGCCAATGACTCCTGAGAACTGTTTCCTCCTAAGAATAAACAAAAGGAAAGTCGTAATAATCGGATAGCATTAAAATAATAGTCTATGGAATGATGCACATATATTGTTATAGAAGAGCAAAGTTTGTTCATCTCTTCCTTAGGCTATTTGGATCTAGATATCTAAAATTTTTCTATCTCCTGTGTGCAAATTCTAACACCTATTTGGCTGGGTTCAGGATACAAACCTTTTCTTTGTTTAGAATTACTGACTAGAGACTCCCACGTCATGTTCCCTTGTCCTGCCAATCTCCCCACCCCTGCCCCAGTCCTTAACACAGTAGAGTTACATACACATAGAGATATTTTACAGGCACCTTCTTTAGAACTCCAGCTGAAGTATTGCTTTTGGGTTGTTTTTTATTTTTTCCCAAATAAAACAAACCACCTTATGTCCAGCAAGTCAAATGTGTCTTCATTGATCTACTGACTCTGAAGCAGTGAAGTATAAGTCTCTGACCATGATACACATAGCTTCATTCCTCATTCATTTTTGCATGGAAGGGGCCTGACCCTTCTGTAGAAGTGGCATTTCGGAGGATCAGGTGCTAGCTCATGAGTTCATCAATATGTTGTCACATAGAATCATAGAATAGTTAGGGCTGGAAAGGACCTTAAGATCATCCAGTTCCAACCACCCTGCCATAAGCAGGGACACCTCACACTAAACCGTGCCACCCAAGGCTTCATGCAACCTGGCCTTGAACACCACCAGGGATGGAGCACTCACAACCTCCCTGAGCAACCCATTCCACATCTGGAATTGCAAGCCACTTTTCTTTGTTTCAGAATATCAGTAACGAGTCTCTGCAATTACAAGACAGATACTATTGTACGGCATGGCAATACAGTTTTATATTCCATGTATGTTGTAAGGTTTGTTATTTGGTTGCTACTAAGTATATCACAGGTCTAAAAAATGCTCTTGACATACAGTAATCCTTGATGTAGCTTGCAGAAGTACAACATAAAGTATCTGTATCCTCCCTGTGTCTACTCAAGAGAAAAACCAAGATTCCTGGGGCCAAATCCACAGCAAGGTATGATCAGAGCTGGTCTGTAGCTGTTTGCTGTAGTCTCTGGTCTGCAGACACCACTGAGGCAGCTGAAGCCCACCTGGGTGAGGGAGCTATAAATCAACACCATCATGAAACCACAGGCTACATTCCTTCCTCACTATACTTGTTCATGGGGTCAGGAAAGTACAGGTCCCATTGCTTCTGATGGTGAATCTGTTACTGTTTAATTATAAAACCAAATTATTTCTTGCTACCCACTTCCACTGTCTTTTATGAAATTCCAGAGGTGCTTGGTACCATTCATGCTCCCAACCAGCTTCATAAAGTTTAGAAAACTCTTTGGAAGCTTCTTCTGTCATGATGGGGACTCCAAGAACACTTTTAAATGCCAAGCAGTTTTATTTAGCTTTTGATACTATTTGGATGGTGTAAAAGTGCTGGTTTTGGGCCCAAAACCTTTAAAATTCTATTTTAGAAGTTAAAAGCAAACACTCTTGAGGCCTGGACAAGGGTTCGTATCTAGTTCCATTGCTGGCCTCTAGCCCAGTGTGAAATGTGCGTTGAACCTGTCATTTCAATTTTTATCTCTTTGTTTCATTACAAGATATGCACAACATCATTTCAGTCATAAATATTTTTGAAAGTTATGAACAAAGAAAGGGCTATAGCAGTCATAGATCATTATTTTTAGAAAAAAAATGTAATGGAAATTTGAGAATAGTCACTGAGGTGCTTCTTGGTAAGGAGTTCATCTGCTGTCTTGTTTTGCTCTGAATGACTTTAACTTTGAGGGTTGTGATATGTATCATCACTGTTTACTTTTATATCTAATTTTTGTAGCTTTCCCAAACTCTTACACACTTTGAGTTTGCTATTTTATGTATCTACAGAAGATATTACAAAACTGATGATTTACCAGTGGGTGTCAGTCTCTTTTCCCAAGTAGGACAAGACAAAACAGCCTCAAGTTCTGCCAGGGGAGGCTTAGACTGGATATTGGGAAAAATTTCTTCACTGAAAGGGTTATCAAACACTGGAACAGGCTGCCCAGGGAGCGCTGGAGTCACCATCCCTGGATGTATTTAAAAGGTGTGTAAATGTGGCACTTAGGGACATGGTTTAGTGATGGATTTGGCCATTAGGCTGTGGTTGGACTAAATGTTCTTAAAGGCCTTTTTCAACCTAAACTATTCTATGATTATAGCTAAAGGGCAGAACAATTTTTAGAGGAAGAATTTTGCCTTATATTTTCTTGCTTAGCTTGAGTTTATATTATTCACAAATATATAGTGCAAAACCTCTCTTTCTGTCTGTCTTACAGCATTGAGAAGGAGTTAATCTTTCTGGAAGCTGTGATTCTGGAAGCAGCACTTGCACTGAGACTTTGATGTTTTAGAGGCTGTTCCTGTTTTGGGGTTTTTTATGTGCAAGTTCAATGACTAGAAGCAGGATTTCTGCTCAGAATTATATAAAGATAAATTGTCTGAATGTGGAAAAAAACTCTGGAATGATAAATGTCAACGTTTTGTCTACATATATCCAGAAAACTGCACTCATGAGGCTTCTGAACCAGTGTGCTCTGCTTCTGTTCTTTGAAGTTATTTTTATAATAACTTCCCAAGCAATTGCACATCTTACAATGAGAACTACATATGTCCCAAGATTAAAATATCAGAAATAAGTCATTTTTAAACAATCAATGCTCAAAACAAATGATGAGTGCTGTCTTTATATGCTAGCTAAATATTCAACTCAAGTAATTACATTGTGGAAAAATAAAATATAATTCAGGATAACAATATGTTTTTATTTGTTATTGTTAAAAATGTAAATTGCCCCCTTTGATTTAATATATACCTAAATTTGTCATGTGCTTTTAAAAGTTTCGGTTTGTCTTTCAGTTCCATTTTTGTTCTTTTTTAAGGAGTAATCACACACACACACACACACATAGTCAGGTAAATATTTCCATGAATAGCCTCAGGGTTCTTTTGCAAGAATGTAATTGTCTGTGCACTGACTCTGTAACTGAATTGCCTTCCTTAATAACCGGATATTGGTTTTATAGGCCCCTGACTTCTCCCCTTTAATGCCCATTAATTATCATTTTACTTTTTTTAATGAATGTCCCTTTCTCCTTTTCTTCCTTCATGCGTCTTATGTTCCTTCCCTGTTCCACAACCCCCCTGTAAAGGTGCAGTGAGCACAAGAAAATAAAGCAGCAAAATGACTATAAGCTGGCATTTACAGACTCCTATTCATTTCAAACAGATGACTCCTGCACTGCAATTGAATTAATTGATGTTAGAGCTCAGAAATACAAGCAGGCTCACTCCTATAATTCACAGCTGCCCCTCCCAGAATGGAAGGAGATGTTGCTGCCTACTTGTAGTCTGTAATACTGCAAAATAATTCTCTTTGGGTAAGTGTATCTGGGGAGAAATTTGAATAATATGTAAGAAAGAACACAGAGGATACCAATTCTGCAGCCTGCATCAGCTACAGGTTTCTCTTAGGTACAGCAGCCTCAGCTTCCAAATGGGCCTAGAGGAAACCAAACCAGGAAATAGACATAATTTCATCAGTGATTAAATGTTTCCATGCAGATTACTTGGGGTTTTCTCTCTGTTTTTAGAAAAGCTTCAGTTCTGTGCTGGAAACCAGCATGTGACATTTCAACCCCCAAAATAGATGAGAAAATTAGTGCTTAGGTTAAATGGGCTATTAAAACTGTAACTACTGTTTTGCTGAAGTGACAATTGCAATATATATTGTCCAGTAAAAACAAATGGATTCAGCATAGGTGACCACAAAATACAAATCTTGCAGTACTGGTTCTTCCATAACAGGTATAAAAATACTAAAGAATGTATAACTTCATCTTTCTATTGCTGAAGAGAGACTTTTGGTAGTGATTAGCAAATCCTATGAAGAGACTGTGGAGGAGAAAGTATCATTCATTCATGAAATGGAACTAAGTCGTCACAGAGCACTTATTTTGCATGGGTTAACTGTTCATAATTCCTCTAGAAATGATCCATCATTGAACTTGAATTCTGTGGCTCAGAGACAGGAAAGGGAAGGAGCTCTTACCAGAAAAAGGCAGTTTAGTTTTTACACAGCTACTGTGTTCAGTTGCCATGATTCCTCCATTGCATGAAAATTGCATGACAAAGCTGATAGAGGGGTTTGCTGGAAGAAAGTGCACAAGTTTTTGTGACAGGTATCAGCAGTTTTCAAGGACACCAAAGGATGTTGCAAAGGACAGGAATAGAAGCAAGAGGGCTGCCCTCTTGAATAAAACTACACCTCTGACCCAGGTCAGCTGTTGATACTGTCTGGAAGGACCAAGCAAGAAAATCTCTTAGAATGGGAGACAGACTTCAACTGAAACACCTGGATATTTTCAGCAGGTTTGAGAGGCAGGTAGAGGTGTTACTAGGAGGACCATCAGATCAGTGAATGGAGAGAAACAAGCTGCCACAAAAGTCATTGAGGACAGGAGTCTTTCACTCCTGTTTGTATAGGGGTTCTTATGCTGTATGTCATCAAATTATGACCAGTTTACACTCCTAGGAATGGTTTGTTTACATATTGATGTAATGCTACCAAATGAGGATTTCACACTGCACCATCCCACAGGTTATATTCAGTTTTCAAAGGCATTTTAATGAAAAATAAACAACATATCAAAAAAAAAAAGACCAAAAAAAACCCCAGAAAAACCTGCCACTAATTAACAAAAATTAACCCACTTTTTGTACTGCTGGCTACCTAGCAGGGGTATCCAGAAGCACGTAGAAAAGTAAAAATCTATACCTGAAAAAAACTAGAATTTCAGATTATTTTTTTTCATGAAAAAATTCCTGAAATCCAAACAAGAGAAATAGTAGGAAGAATGAAAATATCTGATGTCTAAAAAGTTACTTGTTGCCAGAGACGTTTTTACAAGATACCACTGTTTCTGGACTAGTGTTCTCCATTTGAGATTCGAGATGATAATGTGGATACCAATAGGCGTATCTATGCCTTTAGTTGAACTCTCTACTAGTATATTTTGTAATGCTTTTTTCAGAAGCTGGATTTCAAAAATGTTAACTAAACAAACCACAGCGCTCTGAGGGGAAGACTACTCAAACACATGGCTACAACTTAGCATCTGCTGGCTCAGATGGTGAGCATTGGTTGTTTTCAGAATAAGCTGCTCAGTTAGCATGGCAAAACCTCAAACTTGGAATTTAGTTATCTTCAGTCTGGATGACAGAGAATAACTTTAGACAATGAGTTTGGAAAATCTTGGGTCTGACATCTGATCCCAAGCAAAGAGCACTCTGTTAAATCTCTTTGCTTGGATTATAGCCAATTTTTATTGTTATGGTTTAGCAGCTTTTGAAATCATTTCAGGAAAACTTTTGTTGTCACAAAACAATACCTTTCATTTTTTCAGCCACTGCCTTCAATGCTTCTTGTTTTCATAATATGTTCTATCAATAAACATTTACTATCAGTCAATCAGTGTAAACTCTGTTCAGGTTCATCTACTGCATATTCCATGATGAAAAATTTGTGACAGCTCTAAAGCCAACTGATCAGAGAGCTGATTTTTTAATCATATGCATGGGTGAAAGTATTTTATTAAAAAGGAGATATGAAAACTAAGTAGATCATTATTGCTGAAGCAGAGATTGCTTTATATTTTTATCTTCTAAAATGCAGCTGTGAAGATCATTATTAAGAAGAGAATGTCATTTTTCAAAAGAATTTGTGGCAGTAACAGCTACTGAGGCAATTTTTATTAGCTTCAAGAGGGAATGCCTGTTACATAATACTACAGCAATTGTTTCAAGGCACAAAATTCAGAGCTAGATGATGAGGAGAAAACATTCAGGAAGGCACAGCTTCAGAAATTTGGTCTAGAAAATTCTACAGAGTTGGCATTTATAGATTGCCTGTGTTCTGTGTAGTGGATAATAAAGAGTACTATTGCTCAGATAGAGTAAGCATATACATTTACTACATGACGCAAACACTTTCATCTTGCCCTAATAGGTATGGAAGCTCTTTCTTAGTGTATAGAAATGAGAGTTCAGATGATCTTAAGGTCCTTTCCAACCCTAACTATTCTATGATTCTATGAAAAGGATGCTGGAGAAGACTCTTCTTCAGGGACTGTAGTGATGGGACAAGGGATAATGGGTTTACACTTAAACAGGGGAAGTTTATGTTAGATAAAAGGAAGAAGTTCTTTACTGTGAGGGTGGTGAAACACGAACAGGTTCCTAAAAAAAGTGGTGAATGCTCCATCCCTGGCAGTGTTCAAGGCCAGGTTGGACAGAGCCTTAGGCGACATGGTCTAATGTGAGGCATCCCTGCCCATGGCAGGAGATTGGAACTGGATGATCTTAAGATCCTTTCTAATCCAAACCATTCTATGTTTCTATGATTTCAGCATAGNGTGTTCAAGGCCAGGTTGGACAGAGCCTTAGGCGACATGGGCTTGGGTGAGGCATTCCTTCCCATGGCAGGGGGTTGGAACTGGATGATCTTAAGGCCCTTTCCAGCCCAAACCATTCTATGATTCTATGAAAAAAGCAGAGGTTTTTTTTCTCAGGCATGGTGTGTAGAACAGTTTCCATTGCGGAATTGAGAGGGAAAAGTTAAACTTCATTTACAATGGTGAATGTATATTTCTGACTAAGCTAAGCTAACTGAATTTCATCTACTCATCCACCAGTAGTCATGACACTTTTATTTTTGTTTCATCTTCTCCCCAGTAGGCTTCACTTATTGGCACAGATGGATTCTTATATCAAAGGCAATTTCCAGTTGGCTTTAGGACAGCTATCATTTAATTGTTCCCTTTAACCATCTTTGTTACCAGAAGCTTCTGAAAACTCTAAGTATTTAAAGAAGGCTGTGGGGAAAACTCCCTGCTGGGATATTTTATTGAGGTACAATTTCAACAGATTTCACCCAGTAAATTCCACTCCACTGCAGTATCTTAAATTCCTCTTTATCTTTTTGTGACAGCCTGTGAAACCTCCATGTAAATAACCAACAACAATTCACTCACCAAACCCCAGCAAGCCATGTCATCCATGATTTCTTCCCTTCGCCACTGAAGAGAGCTACTGGAAAGGGCTTGTGGCTGGGGGTTGCAAAGCAAACCTTTTTGAAGGAGACAGGCTCCCCAGCCTGACTGCTGAGGACATGATGCTTTGCACCTCCTTATGTCACTGCTCAGCACAGTAAGAGGGAAAGCACCAGGAGAGACCCTGCAGCATCCTCAAGTTTACCAGCCACAATTGCTGCTCAGAAAGGTCGGTTGGTTTGTGGAAAGGGATAAAATCACAGAAAAATGGTGAACTGGAACACTGGGTGCCAATGGCATCTCAGGAACCTCCATGACTTGTTCCACAGCATGGGGTAATCATGTCCTTAATCATAGTTCACAGGCTGAAGTGCTCTGGGGACATTGTTCCTTATGTTGGTACATGCTGTACTTACGCTGGTAGGAACAGGTGTGGTGTCAACTATGTTATTGTAAAAAACATTGTTTGAGTAGCAGGTGGCAATGAAAGAAGAGGCAGTTTGTAATCCTGCTTTCCTTGTCAGTGTTCTGGAGATCATTTCTTAGGATTTGACTAATAGCACAAACAAACTCCCAACTAATGGATCAAAATCTACTTTTGCTTTCTGAGGGATGAGAGGGCTGGAAGAGGGTTCAGACAGATTTAGATATATCCTGTAGAATATGATTACAAAATTTCTTTGTGTACCTTAGTTATTAAACAACTATGATGATAGATGGGCTGTGTGTGCATTTGTGCTTTCAGAACACTTCAGTGTGCAAATAGGTGAGCTGTATCCTGAAATATTGTTGCATTTGGCTGGAAAGTCTTGACTCAAAAGGAAGTAGAAACTAGAACAGGAGGGTTAATTTGGGATCTTGTGTTAACAAAAGGAAAAGGAGGTCATTTCTCTGAATAATTTTTTTGCATCTTAGAGCAACCTAAATCTGACAAGCCTTCAGAAATGCCAGAGACAAAGGTATCTGCATTTCTAAGCACACCAAATGCGTAGAAGCTGAATACTTTTTCTGTGAGATCATGAGACTTCTAAACAAAGCCAGTGCCAAGAGCTGCCTGTAGGAAACATCTCCATTAAGAGCTCTATACTGAACCTTCTTGCATCAGAGCTTTATTTATGTCATGTGGTCTTGCATGCATGTTTCCTGCTAGCTCAGGAGTGCCTAATCAATCCTGCATAAGACGTATTCCCAGGCCACTAGGCAAGATTCAATTAGGGCTATGCCTCTGGTGTGTTAAAAATAGTCCTGTAGTAATACTTGTTTTTATGCTGCCATACATGTCATCTCAGTAAATCCTTCAGTCATGCTCTAGATATAAGGCTGTAAGCAAAATAATCCTATGGACATATAGATTTGAACTTTACAACAGGAAACCTTTATGCAATGCAGTAGTAGCACTCACTGATATAGCCAGGTGGCAATATTCATTTACAGCTAGCTCTCTGCAGGGACTTAGGTATCAAAGTGCTTACATCTGTGCCCTGTACTGAACTCTGGTGATTCATAAACTCTCAAATTAAGCCATTTTCTCCCCTATATATTATATAAGGTCAGAAAGCTCATGTAGTGAGAGTGGGAGAGTAAAAATCAGTGTCTGCTAAAAATATGCAGTAAGCACATTGCTGCTGGGAAAACCATGGTGAGATGGGTGAGATGGAGAGACATTTTCTTAGGGGAGAGCCACTCTCATTCACAGGTGAAACTCTTCCTTCCATACAAAGTCTAAACCAGGAATTTAAGTCTTGCAACATTCATAGAAAGGAAGGAAAGACCTGAGCTTCAGTCCTGAACTCTGTAATGTTCAGTCTGAAGCAGGAAGAAAACTACAATTTCTGTGGCCCAGCAAATATGTAATTATATTTGAACAGTTTTGACAAAACCAAGTAAAAGGCAGTCAGGCTCAGAGCTTATAGCAAGCTGGGGCTGTTCAGCCTGGAGGAGAGAAGCTGCATGGAGACCTCAGAGCAGCCTTCCAGTATCTGAAGGGGGACTATGCGGATGCTGCAGAGGGATTCTTTATCAGGGACTGTAGTGATAGGACAAGAGGGAATGGGTTCAAAACCAGGGGAAGTTCAGATTAGAAATAAGGAAGAAGCTCTTTACTGTGAGGGTGGAACATGTTGCCCAAAGAAGTGGTAAATTCTCCATCTCTGGCAGTGCTCAAGCCCAGGTTGGACAAAGCCTTAGGTGACATGGTCTAGAGTGAGGCATCCATGCCCGTGGCGGGGCACGGGGGGTGGAGGGGGTGTTGGAACTGGATGATCTTAAGGTCTTTTCCAATGCAAACCGTTCTATGATTCTATATTCCTATCTGGTTTTGCATGAGCAATGACTGTGGCCTGAGTTCTGGCTGGATTCAATTTATCATAAAGGGACAATGAGGAATGGCCACTCTGTGAGTCCCAGCAAACTGCCCCTGTGGCTCAGCCCAGGTCATGGAAAAGCACAAATTGAAACACCAGCGTTCAGAACTTTCACATTAAAGTCTTGCAAGCAGGGTAAGTGAAAAATCTCACGATACATTAATTCCTGCATCTGTTTGTTGGGTGAGATCACACAAGGGCACATCTACTGGGAGGCCTCGGCCTCACACTGGTTTCAGGTCTTTTAGGCTCAGGAGATTAAACCTGACATCTGCAAATGCTTATGGCAGATTCTTCACATGCAAAGCTTGTTTGTCCAAGCAGACTGTGCACACGCAGAATTTCACTAAAGGGTCTGAAGGCACGTTCAAGAGGCCCCGTGTAAAAGATTTGTTTTACTACTGCTTTAATAAATGTTCCCTCTGTAACCCAGGGAATATTAACCTCTAAAAGCAGTTCTGTCTCTATATTTTAATCTCCACCTCCAGAACAGGATTATAGTGTACATTCAAAGAAACCTTATTAAATAATAATAATAAAAATATCATTCTTTATAGTCCTACTGTTACTGTTTCCATCTGTTGACTGAGGTAATGAAGTAAGGAAATTAAATGTTCTTTGGTTTGATATTACTAGTGAAATTATGGAGAGAGATCATTTTCCATTCTTTAATCTAAATAATTCAGTTGCCATAGGATCAAAGTATGTGTTATGCTGCCCTCAGTCCTCCATGCATTGATTCATCCTTATTCCCCTTAGCACATTTTTACTTTGATTTGATAATGCTCATAAAATCAGTTAGCAGTGAGTATGGTCAGCATCCAGATTGCTCATTATCACTCTTATTGTTTTGAGCCATATGCTCTCCTCTTCTTCTTGTAACCATTTATACTTGAGAAATAAAACCTTACCTTGTGTGTATATCTGTGTAAGCATTCAGGAGAAAGTCAAATCTCCTGCATACATGCTAAAGCAAATATTGGAAAATTGTTTAATCTTTGCTACTCTAAACTGAAATTCATGAAGTGAAATACAGTAACATAAAAAACTAATCCAGTCACACATGATGTTTATACTCAGCTTCCTCTGATACATCATCTGAATTCTGCTAGAAGATTTAGGCTTTTCAGAGTGAAGGTCTGGTTTATTGCCTGTATTTGAGAACCAGCAAAGTTAAACAATTGATGATCTTAGGTGTTACAAAAGGAGCTTTTATTCACCTTTGCATCTTTCACAAAGCATTATACTATAGAAGCCTGCAGAGTTACCCCTCATTAACAGGGGTTTGGGTCAGGCCTCAGCAGTGTTCCTCGTGTCATCCTATAACTCTAGTTTTTAGAGGCTCTGCTTTTACAATCCCACATGGAGGAACCCACTCAGATGCCTGATAGGTCTTTTTAAGTAATGTGTTACAAACTTCTTTGTGCCAAATCTTTCAAGCAGTTACCCTAATCACCTTACTCTATCCTTATGTGTCCATACTTTTTAATATCTTTCTATCCTTTTGTTTCTTAGAAAATAATTATTTTCTGTTTGTATCATCTCTAATGATAAGGTCCCAATTATATAGAAGCTTCTTGTTTCTATCACATTAAACATTAAAAGCAATAAAGAGAGTCTTTCCTATGACTAGTTCACCCATAAGGTACTTGAACAAACATGTTGACTATCATCATGTAGATTTTTATGCTTCTCCAAGTGTTTTGCTACAGGCTGTGAAACTTATCCTTGCTTCACATAGTTTCTAATTCACATTTGTTCAGAACATAGCAATTCTCCAATTCAGCTTACCATGTGGTGTGCTTAGAATTCTTCTGGAAGAGAGAAAAGTGACACCAAATTTTTAACAGAACAAAATATATTTAAGGTTACAGCTCTGTTTTTAGCTGCCACACCGGGTCTTGTTTGATTAACAAAATTGGTTTGAAAATTGCCGGATCTACTTGGAAGAAAAGATTATCAGGTTTCCTTGATTGTGCACATCAGTTGACTTTGCCACTGAATTGTCTTCCTTGTTTTATCGACTGATTACGAAAGGTGTTCTGCAGTCACCTGAAAGAAAATTGTATCACAGAGAAATCTAGGGGGCTTGGCCACATTGCTGGCATTGCCACAATAGAGTTACTGAGATGGAGACTCTGAGTTTTATAAGGCTTTGAGGGAATTGTAACCCTGACTTTCAAATCCTGGAGATAGATAGAATCATAGAATAGTTAGGGTTGGAAAGGACCTTAAGATCATCTAGTTCCAACCCCCCTGCCATAAGCAGGGACACCTCACACTAAACCGTGCCACCCAAGGCTTCATGCAACCTGGCCTCAAACACCACCAGGGATGGAGCATTCACAACTTCCCTGGGCAACCCATTCCAGTGCCTCAACACCCTTACAGTAAAGAATTTCTTCCTTATATCCAATCTAAACTTCCCCTGTTTAAGTTTTAACCCATTACCCCTTGTCCTACCACTGCACACAGATAAGCACAGAAGTATTGCAAGAAGGACTAAAAAAGTGGGGAGATTTTTGAGGAGAAAGGAAGACAGCTTCACCTTCAACGTGATATCAGAGCACCAGGTATTATCACAAGTGCTTCTGTCTAACAGGCAGCCCTTTAACCCTGACAGACTGCAGAGCATTTCCTGTCTTAGATCCATGTAAAGAATAACCTTTTTCGGCCCAAAAGTCACATAGTTAATCAAGGACATATGAGTACCCAGATGTCAGTGCTGTCTTTTCATTGAACAGGGTTTGCTTTGGAGGGTTAATTTTGTTGGGTTTTGGTTTGGTTTGGTTTGGTTTAGTTTTTAATTTGAAATATTTACTTGAATTCACACCAGGAAAACCAGCCTTTCTGTGTACATTAAAATTAAACTTTAGCTATTTATAGTTTGCTAACCACAAAACCGAAGACAAAAACTTCAAGGGGTTTAGGACACAACTTTGGACTGCTGCAGAGTAGCTGCTCCTGCATCATCCCTCACGGATGTTTGCCCAGCCTCTTCTGGAAAGCCCTCAATGACACATTGTCCTGAGTTGAGCTTTTGCCTCCCTATCGTTACAAAGATTTTCTTTACATTCAGGCAGAATCATCTCTCTTCCAAATTAAACCAATTTCTCTTTGTTCCTCCCAGCAGGCATATAAACCCATTGATCCCTAGTCGCTTGCTGTTCAAACAATTAGTATTGATAAACATTTCACACAAGCACGCACTCTCACCCAAGAAATCTCTTTGATTCATTTTCTATCTTTTTGACGGAAGCTGGCCTGTTGCTAGCTGCTTTTGAGACATTGCAAGAGTTACAATCTAGTCTGTTTTGTAAGATTTCAAAGTTAGAAGAAAAAACCACCAAAACAAACAAACAAAACCCCAAAGCCAAACGGGGATATTCCACATCAGGGACCTGCCCTTCTGCATCTGCATTATGTCTGCAATGACATAAACAATGAAATAAAGTCACAGCACTGCTGCAATTTTTCCACCCCAGGATACGCCCCACATCTCACACTTGCTGTGCAAAGCCTGTACAATGCAATCTTGCATCTCTCTACAGCGTCTCTTGCATCTCTTTAACCCCTACTCATCAGGTCATCTTAGGGAAGAAGGCAAATGTCACCAAGTGAAAGAGAAAGCTCAGAAGTGGGTTGGCTAGGATGCCATGGTCTGTTCAAGCCACCGCACAGGGAGGATTGAACACATGTTTAGAGGCATCTGACAGGGTTTCTTATTCCTTTTGCTGAGCCTTTGAATATGTGTACTGGCACAGATGATCTGTGGGTAAAAGTGGTTCACAATGAAATGGAATTTGATTACAAAATTCCAACAATCACAAGGGCATCCTGCATTGCTTTGCAATTATCATAATGTAACCTTCCCTTTCAAGCAATTAAGTATTGCTTTTTTAGTAGCTAGGTTCTGAAATTATCAAATCCCTCCCTGTGTTCAACCTCATATATCAAAGTGTATAGGATCTGATGTACATCGGACAGAGGAGTCTCTGGGTTTTCATGCAAATCACTCCACTATCTTAAATCTGCTCTTTCTTCCAAGGCTACAGATGCCATGCAGTGTGTAGATGGCTGCTTCTGCATTCAGTTCTATAGGTGATGGAACACAGCCAAGTAGAGCATGCTTATGTCAAGAGAGAACACATGCATCATGCTTAAGATGCTCCAGGAGGTTTAATGGCTCAAACCCATCACAGAATCTTTGCACCGCGATTATCTGTAAGGTTTTTTTTGAAGCTGAAAGGAACTACAGGAGTCACAGAAGTTCAGAAAGGAGCCCTTCTGATTGTCAAGATTAGTTCACCAGCATTTCTGCATGCTATTGTGGTTTAGGTTTTTTTCACTTACCGTCTCTTCTACAACCAGCTTCTGAATTTCAAGATATTTTACCTTTGAAAAGCAGACACCTCTCTTCTGATATCTAATAGACATTTTGCCTTTGATCATATTACAGGTAGGCTTGGTAACATCACTTATTTGAGCTTTCCCAACATCTTGCATTAAAATTTCCTGGTTTCAGTTGCTTATGATATTGCTAAACTTCAGCTTTTGAAATAACTGGGTTTTATAGTGCATGTATACTGAAATATTTTTATAAAATATAAACTGAGGTATTTTAGTCATTTCTGAAAATGAAGTCATGGAAAAATGTTATTTTGTCAATCATAAAAATCATTCAGAAGCAAGTCCTGAAAAAGATCAGGAGGTCCTGCTTTGGCACTATCACCAGCTTTTCTGAATCCACTCTTCCTTGTTGACATACTCATTTCCCAATCTCATATCTAACTTCTAAGGGAACTAATATTTTCTTATGATTTAATGGAAATGGAGCTCTGTGTTCATTTCTTGGTACTTCATTGGAACCATTATCTTTTTTAATGATAACCATATCTCCATTCCCTGCATTTATTTTAAAACAGCTATTTCGTTTTCCCATCTTTTATCTGACCTGCCAATTATATATGTATTAGGGCTAAAAGGCCATGTGTGTGTTTGCAGAATGTTTATTCCACTGAGATTGTGCCATAAATTGATAATTTTTGTTGTCATAAAAGTATAATCTGGAAAATTGATGAAGACCTGGAAAATCTGGATAGCAGAAGGGAGTAATATGAAAGGAAGTGCAAAGGAGACACACTGGAGTTCATCTGAGCTGCATCAGGAAATCTGTGCAGGTGACATAAAGTAACAGTTATCACTAGTATGGGTTTATCTCTCTTCTTCCCCTGTAACATAGGATCAGATACAGTAGGGATATATTTCTGTCTCTCACAGTGTTGTTAAACCAGGCACAAAGCTATCAGATCTGAATATGAGAGCTTCACAACACAATGTGATATAACTTATGCCTTTCAAACCGACATTATTAAAAGGAATGGTAACACTGGCAATGTAACATCTTATATTCTAGATAATCTTCAGGGTGATGTAATTAAGGAAGAAATAAGAAAACCCTGGGGCTGTTCTCAAAGAAAATGCCTTAAATCTTCAAATGAATGAGAAACTTTATATATTGTCATTTTGTAGACAGGTAAAAATCCTAAAGTTAAGATACAAAAGGCTGAAAAATATTTAATACAGCACTTCGCTTTAGATGCGACCTCTGTGATTAGTTTCACCACAACATACATGAGGATGGAGATCACAGAAGAAGTATCTAAAAGAATTCTGGTCATCATTAGAATTACATATTTGTCTATAAGTACAGGAGGCTACAGCATCACAGCCCAAAACACAGGTCCTTCATGGGTTAGCTAAATAATGTACTTTGTCAGTTGATGGTAGTGTAAGAATCCAGGTTCTACTTTATGAAATCCAGTTTAAAGTTCAAACTATGACATTATTTATACCATACATATTCGAGAATGACCTATACACAACTACAGAGCACCATACTCATCATTCATTTTCCTTGGTACCAGGAGTACTTGATGTCTGAAGCATAAAGTCACCAGATACAATACACAGGTTTGATCACATAAGTTATTTCTAACCTTAGACTATACCTACTTTGCTTGATGTAAGCTTATTTATAAGTTGTTGGACATTGTCATAGGGGTGCAATAATGAAGAAAAACTACCCTGACTTCTGGTAATTGTTTTTTTAAAATATTTAATGTAAATGCTTATTCATGACATTATGAAACATACTAGTGCTTTTACTAGCTCAGTTGAATGTCAGTGATTGATATTTGTTGGAATGGTGACTTTAAATGAGACCATTGTTTGAAAATTATCCTCTTGTCTACAGTCAGAAGTCCAAAGAAAAGACAAAGAGAAAAGAGCTAGGAAAGCGTTACAGAATTCAGAATTATCTGAGTTCTGAAAAATGAGTTTTAATGTGAGTTAAACCTAATGAATAACACTCTATTTAGCCTATTCAAAGGAAGGTTAAAAAGCTAAGATCACAATCTACTTGTAAAAGAATTATGACTCCTCAATGCAGAATAAACAGATCCAAATTTCAGAGGCTGGAGCTTGATGTACTTGAATACACAAATTTTAAGTGAAGATAACTAGCTGTTGGAACAACCTATTATAAGATGTGATAGCTCTTCTAATCAAGTTAGAGTGCTTTTTTAAAGACAGTTTATAGCTTAATGTTACAGCCTTGATGCAGGAATGATTGGTGAAGGTCTTTGGTCTGTGTTGTGCAGTGGAGTCAGACCAGATTATCATAATGGCCTTTACTGTCCATAGCAATCTATACTTATAAGATTTCATCATGGCTAAGTGCAGATGTGGGTGGCATAAGCAAGTAACTCCTGCTTTAGCGCTTTGTAGCAGAGACTTTTTCCCTGCTTCTCCCTTACCTCCCAAGGGAGCAGCAGAAATTGTGTTCTTCACATTATAGGTTTAAGAAGAATCAAAGCAATCAAAAAAAAAAAAAAACCCTTTCATAAAAGTCTTGGAACATTTAAAAAGAGAAGTAAAAAATATAAAAATTGAAACTGGTTACAGTGGTTAGACAGCAGTGCTGAGTGCACAGAAATTAAAGAGGCCATCCTCAGGGAAGCTTCAGAATGTTCCTTGATCCCAGTTCAGCTGCAACTCTCTATAATTCATCT
This sequence comes from Agapornis roseicollis, assembly GCA_002631895.1. Lineage (NCBI taxonomy): Eukaryota > Metazoa > Chordata > Aves > Psittaciformes > Psittacidae > Agapornis > Agapornis roseicollis. The sequence continues at coordinate 43,358 of NDXB01015950.1, forward strand.
GAGGATCAATTTTTTAAGTCATGTAAGGTAAAGAAGGCATCTTTAAGAACTATTACACTCCTCAACCTAAAGGAAAAATCATTATGAACAACCTTTGACAAAAACTTGATCTCAATGTTTTACTGAGGCAGATTCCAGCTTTTTGAAATGTTCAAATTATGCAAGAAGGTTTGTGGTATTTTGTTTGTTTGTTTGTTTTTAAATAGATGGCCTTTGCAGCAGACTTTATTTTATTTATATATATTTATTTTATTTACAAAAAGGACATGGAGCTGTTGGAACAAGTCCAATGGAGGGCCACGAGGATGATCAGGGGACAGGAGCACCTCCTGTATGAAGATAGGCTAAGCAAGTTGGGGCTGTTCAGCCTGGGGAAGAGAAGGCTGCATGGTGACCTCATAGCAGCCTTCCAGTATCTGAAGGGGGCCTATAAGTATACTAGGGATTCATTAGGAACTATAGTGAAAGGACAAGGGGTAATGGGTTCAAACTTAAACAGAGGAAGTTTAGATTGGATATAAGGAAGAAGTTCCTTCCTGTTAGGGTGTTAAGGCACTGGAATGGGTTGCCCAGGGAGGCTGTGAATGCTTCATCCCTGGCAGTGTTCGAGGTCAGAACACTGTTGGACAGAGCCTTGGGTGACATTGTTTAGTGTGAGGTGTCCCTGCTTATGGCAGGGGGGTTGGAACTGGATGATCTTAAGGTAATTCTATTCTATGATTCTATTTCTAAATCACTAATATCTGATAAATGAAATTATATTTCCATTACTAATTACACTAAATCCATATAAAACATTATAAGATTAATGAAACTCAGGTAAGGGCACATGCATATTAAGAAAATGGAGGCAAAGAAGAAATACCACGAACAATTTCTCTTTCAGTCTTCTGTAGAGACTGGTAATGATTGATCCCATGGCTGTCCATGAAATTCAGATTTGAATTTCTCTGTCCTGTCTATTTTGTAGAAAAATTCCTAGAGTTCATTTTCTGTAGTACAACTTATAGATACACTGAAATAAAAACAAATAGATAGGTGGATGGATAGATAGATAGATAGATAGATAGATAAAAAGGCAGCTGGGACATATCTATGGCTTTTGGATAATTTTGCCCAGTATTTTTAGAGTTTTTCAAAGAGAAATGGTTGGTCTTTCTGAGTAGGAGGACATGACCATACTGAATTGTGTATGTGAAAATTTATCTGTGTCAATTGCTTAGAAAAAAAGGTGAGAAGTCAAATCAACTGCTTTTGGAAACTAAGATATAAATGCTTTCTATCATGTCTTTCTTGTGACCTTTTATGTCAAATGTACAACTGCAGAAGGCAGCTAAGAACTACTTTCTCTTAAGCCTTCACAGTTGTTCACCAAGATGACAGCTCAAAGGAAAAAAAAATGTATATCAGATAAACAAAGAGTGTCTTCTATGTGACAGTATGGCACTAAAAGTTTTCTATTAAGGGTGAAGGAATGTAATCATGTATGAACAGATTAACCTAAAATTGTGTACCACTGCTGTGAAAAGAAAGGGGCAGTGCATATAAAGCATATTTTCTCTGCCTCAGAAAAGAAGCAAGAAAAGATTGCAGCAAGCATTACAAGGCAGCTGCTGCTGGGCATGAGCAGCAGAGATGAAAGAGAGCAGTGATTTCATCACAACATACCCGGTGAATATTCTTTCATATAGTCCCTCATCGTCCTTTTACCTCCTCTGTAATTTTCTCATCTACTAAGAAATACCTGCTTTCTGGTTTAGGTCTTACCCTGATTATGTAAAGGGGCAATTTTCTTTCTATGAGATCAGACTTCTCTCACTGGTACACAGGCAAGGTTTAGACCTCCTAAAACAGGCCCATTAACCAGAATCTTATCCATACTGTCACTCTGAGAACTTTGTTATGATACCCAAAGCTTGAATGATCTTAAAGCTTGAATGATCTTAAGCACATCAGAGATTGAAACCAGAAAGCTTTACACAGCAAGCCAGAAAACCTGACAGTAGCTTTCACAAAAGGACCTGAAATCAGATAGCAGATTACAGGCTGTTGTGAATCATAAGGGAAAATAGATGGGACTGGAAAATGGAAGAGAGTGTCTAACCTTCACAGGATGATTACTGAGGTCTTCTCAGTATTTAAAAGCACTAGGTAAAAGTCTATGTGATGCTTTCAACATTTATGAAAGACCAGAATTTTGGGAAAGACAAATTGTAATTCAAAATTAAACTTTTATTTCCATCAGCTTGTGGTTTTCAGTCACTATCTCATGTCTTTCATGCCATGGCTCTAACAATGAGTAACTGAGATGATTTAGTTCAGATCCCATCTGAAATGTTCAAACAGTTCAAAATATTTGCTCTTTTGGGAAAGGTTAAGCAATTTGCCTTCTGCAGTTCTAGAAATTATTAATGTCACACTTAAAACCTAAGTACTGGGTGAGATGATACAGCTAGATCATTTGACTTAAGGAAAAAGAAGGTATTAAAGGCACCTTAGTTTAAACAGCTCTTCACTGTATGGTGAAACATTAAAAGGCCCTGAAGGCACCCCTGGGAAGGATAATACTACTTATGTTTATGTTCTAATGGAATCTAGTGAAGCTTTCAGTCCTCACTGAATGATCCTGGCCTCCTGGCCTTGCTTTCAAAAAACTTAGGGACTGTGATTTGTGATTATTTCCACCAAGTTGCTAACGTACTTAACCAAACTCTAAGAAATTGCACTTTTGCATTGATTGTGACATTTTTTGTGAAGCCGGTTTGACTTTATTGGCACAAAAATATCATGATGGAAGTGGTTAATCTGATTTTTAAGTTGCAGTGCAGCATTCAGAGAAAGCTTTTAGTCCTTAGGTAAGATGACAAATTTAATTTAGGGTTTCTGGTTTAGGGACATGTTGTTGTGATTCCTCCTATTCATTTTGCTTGCTGCTCCCTGGTATTCTCTGTGGAAGCTGAGAGTTTAAAAGTTTGTTTTATTTTACTTACAGGCATTGTAAATTGGAGGGAGGGAGTGAAGGGGAGGAAGGTAGACAGACAAAGGAAAAAGAGACTAATAAGGGGAACACTCACACCAGCTCAGCACACGGAATAACTGAAACAAGGATACTTGTTTGGTGACTATGCAAGACCTGAGGCCTCTTCCTTTTCCTGTTAAGACTGGTAAAAATTTGTAATTAATTATGCAGAAGTCAAATGGAAGGAAAGGTTTCTGTGGCAAACAGAACTGAATGGCTGATGTTAGAAAGGGATCTACCACCAAACCCGGTGCTGGGAGCCAGGTACCCTTCTGCTCCAACAGCCTTTTCACTGTGAAGCTACAAACAACTGCACTATGCAAAATCTGGGCTTTCAGAGTCATTTTGCTTTCACTTTTGAACACTTCTGATAGCACCCAACAGAAGCTTTTCCTACATATATGTATGTAAAACACATGCACTTTACAAGACATTTTGACTCACATTTGCATATCATTATACTCTATGCACAACCAGTAGTAATGCTAAATAAAACCCCAGGGAAATCAGGTAAACAGCTGGTTTAGACAATCTGTTTTAGAGAGAACAGAACCTGAAAAGCAATAAAACATCAGGTGATCCACAAATACAGAAAGTGGAATTCAAGTCTTGTCTTTGATGAAACAAATCTATGTGGCAAAAACACGCTTTCCCACCTCCAAAAAAAAAAGTTTCAATGGTCAAGAAAGCAATGTAAGAGAAACGTTTGCCAAAATTGACTCATTTGTGACCAGCTCTCACTACTGTCTGCATTCATTGGTACACCACCCACAAAAACTAACTGATCACTCCTAGGGGTGACCAGAAGTAGTACTGACTAATTTGAAGCTATTCCTTTCCAGGTGAAGTCTCATTGCTGATACCAGATTTCTGCTAAGTGTTCTTCCAAGTAGGAATTCTCTGTCCAGACTTTGTGTGTTTAATTAATCTTAGTACTAGCTACTTCTATCAGATAGCATTAACATCGTTTTAGCTTCTGACAGAAGAGTGCATTGAACTCAAAAACTCAGATTTTACCTACTGACAAGTGCATGCAGTGCAAATTGATCCATGGCATTGGGTTTTGCAATATAATACAAATCAAAACAAACTTCTGCCTCCACATTGAGTTCCAGTCTTTGAAGCCTAAGCCTCTTCTTTATGCAATCAGTGTGAAAGCTACCATGAGATTTGCTGGAGCAAGGCCCAACTCATGTACTTATATGTCCTATATATATGATTGGAGGATGGCAAATGTCACGCCAGTCTCTAAGAAGGGCAAGAAGAAGGACCTGGGTAATTATAGACCGGTCAGCGTTACCTCCATCCCTGGAAAGGTGAATGGAACAACTTATTCTTGACACCATCTTCAGACATAGCAAGGACGAGGGGGTCATTAAGAGCAGTCAACATGGTTTTACCAAGGGGAAGTCATGTTTGACCAACCTTATAGCCTTCCATGAGGAAGTAACTAAGTGGTTGGATGATGGTAGAGCGGTAGATGTGTTTTTTCTTGATTTCAGTAAAGCATTTGATACTGTCTCCCACAGCATCTTCATAAATAAGCTAAGGAAGTGTGGGCTTGATGGTCAGGTAGTGAGGTGGATCGAGAACTGGTTGAAAGGAAGAAGGCAGAGAGCTGCGGTCAATGGAGCAGAATCCAGCTGGAGTTCTGTGACTAGTGGAGTCCCTCAGGGGTCGGTGCTGGGACCGGTGCTGTTTAATATTTCCATCAATGACCTGGATGAGGGCATTGAGTGTGCCCTCAGCAAGTTTGCTAATGATACTAAACTGGGAGGAGTGGCTGACACACCAGAAGGCTGTGTCGCCATTCAGCGAGACCTGGACAGGCTGGAGAGTTGGGCAGGGAGAAACTTGATGAAATTCAACAAGGGCAAGTGTAGAGTCTTGCATCTGGGGAAGAACAACCCCATGGACCGGTATAGGTTGGGGGTTGACCTGCTGGAAAGTAGTGAAGGGGAAAGGGACCTGGGGGTCCTGGTGAATGGGAGGATGACCATGAACCAGCAATGTGCCCTTGTGGCCAAGAAGGCCAGTGGCATCCTAGGGTGCATTAGAAGGGGTATGATTAGTAGGTCAAGAGAGGTTCTCTTCCCCCTCTACTCTGCCTTGGTGAGGCCGCATCTGGAATATTGTGTCCAGTTCTGGGCCCCTCAGTTCAAGAAGGACAGAGAATTGCTTGAAAGAGTCCAGCGCAGAGCCATGAAGATGATTAACAGAGTGGAACATCTCCCTTAAGAGGAGAGGCTGAGGGAGCTGGGTCTCTTTAGCTTGGAGAAGAGGAGACTGAGGGGTGACCTCATCAATGTTTACAAATATGTAAAGGGTGAGTGTCAGGATGATGGAGCCAGGTTCTTTTCAATGATGTCCAGTGATAGGACAAGAGGCAATGGGTGTAAACTGGAGCATAGGAAGTTCCATGTGAACATAAGGAAAACCTTCTTTCCTGTGAGAGTGACAGAGCACTGGAACAGGTTACCCAGGGGGGTTGTGGAGTCTCCTATGTTGGAGATATTCAAGGCCTGCCTGGACAAGTTCCTGTGTGATGTACTCTAGGCTACCCTGCTCTTGCAGGGGGTTGGACTAGATGATCTTTCGAGGTCCCAATCCTTAGGATTCTGTGATTCTATGAAATATACCTGTGCATTACTAACATATGGAGCATTTTCCACAAGCTTCAGAGATGAACGAGAACATAGATTCTGTACTGATGCCTTTGATGCAATTTGTCAACAAATCTGAAGTGGATACATTTTGCTCTTTATCATAAAATTCCTCATGAAAGAGATTTATATCTTCAAAATATTTGTTTTTCATCAAAATATTTGTTTTTCATGACTCTTCTAATCTCATGTTTATGATAAAAGAAATTGTAGTTTGCCCAGCAATGTCTGAAACCTTTACAGCATGAAATATCATTTTGTTATTAATACAAGTGCTGAAGGTATATAAAACTTCAAGCAATTCAATTAGTGTAACAACTTGACTTAAATCAGTGTAATATCTGGGCTTGACACTTGAATGCATGCTGGTGAGCTAGGACTCTCAGACTCACAGCTCCCCTGTATAGTCATTGACTGACCAGGATCCTCCGAACACTGGAAGAACTGGAGGATTCGCTGAAATAACTGACTTGTGGCAAGGTAAGTAGGGCTGCTTGCAGCTGTAACAGCAGAAATATGTAATAATCACTGTTTCTCAGTTCATCCAACCAGAAAACAGAGGCCATGACGTTTGCCTACTTCTTAAGGGCTGTGAAGCTTAATTAATTAGAATCTGCAAAGTGTTCAGGGGTTTTTGCTTGAGGGCATTTTGCATACAAAATGCAGTCTTCTGAAATTATTAATTGTGCTGTAAAAGCATCAAATGATATAATTAGGAACAGCTCCACAGCAAAGTCACCTGGATAGTGCACACAGCCAAAGCCACTCTACATTCCAGTAATTTCACAGCAAGATAAAGGAAATGTGCACAGGAGGAAGAAGAGAAACACTCACAGAATCATGCATTTCCACAGGGCTAGGACAGAGTTCACGTGTTTGAAGCTCACATGAAGTTCCTTTGGCTATGTAGTTTTTCCCTGTAAAGTAGTAAATTTGAAGATAGTATATTTGTCTTTCCAGAGCTTCTTCATTGCAATCTTTCCATTATTAGTTACCTGTCTTTGTTCCACGTTATTGTATGCTTCTTTCATTTCAGACCTCTTCAGGAATGAGATACCTGCATCAGCTTTAGAAACAAATCTATTAGCATCTCTATTGTCTTTTTGTTAAACTTAAGGTCTTAATATCAAGGATAACTTTTCATTCAGCAGTCTTCTGTCAGGAAAGCCATCACAACAGCAGCTCTAGAGAAACATACGAAATCCTTGTTTATAAATTGACTTCTCATCCTGACACATGGCTAAAAACTACAAACCTCTTACTTCTGTTGATGAATGGCTCTGAAGTCATGAAGCAAATCAGAATCACTCAAATACTAATTTTCTTATGACTTCAACCAAGACTTATGGTACAAGATCCTGGGTTTTGGCTCATTTTTATTATGAACTTATTCATATAATACTGCATCACTGTAATTAGCCAAAATGAAGATTTTAATTTTCATTATTATCTAAAAGAAGGTTTCTGATTTTCATTTCTTTTATTACTTCTATACAATTTTATTCTCTGTTGTTAGACTTGAATATTTCTTATTGGATTTACCTATTTTTCATTCAGTGAGAGCATTTAGCATTTCACTACAGTTGAACCAACAGGAAATAAATTTCTACTTCAAAATCAGGGCAGAGGAAACAGTAGGAAATGTTTTAAGGATTATTTTTCTTAGGACTGGAGACTAGCTTCCTGTTATGTTTTGCCTGTCTTTTTCAAATTACATCATTTGACTGTTGTAGACTAAAATCCAAGAGGCACGGAAGATAACATTGACAACTAGTTTTCAATTTATGGTCTGTAACATTTTGAAAGAGCAATAGAGAAAGTCAGACATGTTTGCTACAGATTTAAATTTACCATCCACATGCCTTTGCCACTGTTAGTGGATATTTAGGAACTCCAAGAAGGCTGAATGCATCAGTGATGTGAACAGACTAGGCAGAAAACCCTCAGCTCAGTAAAATCAATCTGAGCTTTATCATTCCCTTTCACAATACCAAGAGTTTGGATCTTGGAAGTATTATTTCATTCTTAAACCAACCAACAAATATATGAAAGGAGATCACAGAAGTGAGAAATGAAGTCTTTTGCAGTCTGCCTGCTGCTTAGTAAGCTAAGGTTGATTTGATAGCTTTAGATTACTTCTGTGAAAAGCAAGGAGGAATCCTTACTGATGTTCAGCCCATCACTTTGTCATCAAAGCTGTATTTGCTTTTTCACAAATATCATACGTATTCTGCACCTGATGAGAAACCAAAGTGCCTGCAATTAAAGCACAGTTTTTTCAGCCTGATTTGGGAAGATGACAATTTAGCAGGTGGTAAGTGCCAAATACCCTTTATTTTTCACATAAGAGATTTAGAAAAACACAAAGTTAAGCCCTGTGAAGATGTTTGTCATGGAGAAGACCATATGCTTTTTATTTTCCCCCCATTGGGGTGTTGTGTTAAGTGGAAACCCAGAAGAAACCTAAGCTCACATGCACAGAGATTTACAGCAAACTTGAGGGATGAAATTGTCAGAATATTATTTCATAGCAGCATGTAGCAATCCCCTGGGTTCATGCAACTTCAGATGTTTCTCACACCCCTCCCCCCAGTTAATTAATTAATTAATCTGGCAGCAAGACCAGGATATTACAGTCTCTTCCACTCTTCCATAAATAAGATCTTGTTCTTCACACAAAAAACCACTTACTTTCCTGTCCCTGAAGCTATTCGGGTTCTACCAGACTCAGAACTAGCCAAGATCTGAGGGGAAGGAAAGCCAGCAAGATGACAAAATAAGAGATCAGTCATTTTCTTTGACATCAAGGCTAGAGTTGGGTAAATCCACTGATCTCCATTTTGTACTAGCTTCACACAGAGACAAATCAGGTTCAAAAGCATTAGCCAGTTAAGTATGAACACACAGACGTGATTCCTACTTCAGGTAAGGGAACTAAGGGCTCACCTTTGACAGATACAACTGCTTCATCTGGGCAGTGATAGTTTTTTGTGCTCCCGCAGAGCCCTCGCTGCTACTAGATTATGTCTCAGGACAAGCTCTGAGGCACTGAGTAGACAAAACGCCATTAAAATCAATGGACCTGCATCTATTTACTAAAAAATGTAACAAGAATTTATCCTTCACCCATTTAGAACTAGAAAAAAAATTATCACAGCATGAAGGAACTTTACTAGTTCTGGCCATGTTTAATCTAAAGTTGGAGCAGAATCCTAGAAAGCCAATTGATTGCTTCAAAGCAGTAAAAGCTAGTTTATTCAAGCAATCAGCCTTGCAGTAAATATCTTCAATTTTTACAGGCTTGTAATTTAGCACTACTAGGGCCCATGAAACAAATACCTGATTCCTGTGAGAGGTTCCAGGATGTTTCACAGACAGACCATTCACTAATGCTTCACAAATGTTAGCAAATTAAATAGTTTCACATGCTGCAGCAAGATGTGAATTGTGGATCCCAGGACTGCAGCCACAGATCAGTAGAAGGGAACTTACTGGCTTATTGTCACTCTGTTGGGTAGCCAAGTTGTGGTCAAGGCAGAAAACTTCAAAGCTCTAGTGAAGAGACCAGAGAGTGTGTGATGGGTAGGGAGGAGAGGGAGTCTGCCCCTTGCCTGGGAAGGATGTCAAAGGACATTATTTAAACGTTCTATCATGTAAGGGGTCTTTCTCATATAGAAGGCCTGAGAAAGTTATAGATAAAGGACTTAGAATACATCTGAAGAGGAATATAAGCAAATGTGAGCACATTGATAGAAGTGACAGGCAGAGGTTGAAGGGCTGGTCCTCAAGTTTCTGTGTGATGTACAGAATAACTTCACTAGTGAGCCAAAAGAGAAGGAAGTTCATGTATGCCTGTTTGCATTTGGACTTTTATCCTTCAGTTCACTTGCACATATTTTAGAGTGCAGCCATGTCCCTAGAAAGCCTCAAAAATCCACATATCCAAACAAATAATTACTTGCCATGATTTTTAAGACAATGTCACAGTTGTTATTCTTTGTAAGGGAGAGAATGATTTGAGTCATTATTTTTAAGCTTGTGGAGTCTGCAAAACTATGAAAGCCACAGTATAAAACTCAAGAGATAGCTACAGCATTTGGATGGTAAATTGCACATAAAAATACTTTTTAAAGTAAGACTTTGCAAGAAGCATTAATGTTATTCAATTAGATCTTGAAGAAAAAAATCATCCCAGATATTTATCTAACATTGTAATATAAGCCATAAAATTCAAGTTTGATTTCAATCCATGCAGTACGGAAATGTAGATAATGTTATTTCTTCTCAAATAGGCCTGATCTGAGCATCTGGACAGCCAATTTATTTTTATGATGTTCTGTGTGATAAAGCAAGAAATGTCCAGGACTCTTTATAGCCATAATATATTTGCCCACCTATTTTTAATGAGGCATTTTTTTCTTTTGCATATAATTTGCTACAGAAATGATAGCTCAGAGATTGGTTTCCTGTATCTTGTAATAAGCACTGTTGCATTTATATCTGACACAGGCTTCAACATCATGAGCATTTTTTAAAATCTATGCTAAAATGATTAATAGAAACATATTTGAAGGAAAATTTGGTATAGCAAGGGTTTGGGGGAATTTTTTCAGATGACACTATCTCTTATCAAACTTAAATTCAGACCCTTCTACGAGAGAATTGGTGAGATCGTTTTAGAAGCAATGACAATCCTATTTTGTGATATTTGTTATGCATTTTTATTCATTCATGGTAACCTCCAGGTACCAGATTGGATGTCACCTGATGTACTTTGGTTCTGAGGCCAGGTGAATAAATGGCAGCCTTTGGTTCAACTCTATTCTCTGCCTGTTATAGAGAAAAACTGGCTAAATATTTCCTAGATGAGCACCCAAATCTCTGGGCTGTGAATTCACCCCCATTCTGGTTTTCCCCAACCAATGTGTTTGTTAATTATTGAGCTACAGTCATTATTTCATGCAAATGAGGGTATGAGGGAACCCTAACCTGGAAGTGGCAGGTAGCCTTCTGACTGAAGTATTCCCAAAGGGGGCGTGGGTTCGCTTCTCCCAGGCAGGGGAGGAAATTAAGCAAAGGCTTCATTTCAGCAAAAATTATGCAGAGAATTCCACCCACATTTGCAAATATGAGATTCAACAAAATAATTTCACTCCTTTCTGCTCCATTACTGTGAGGTGCTGTGAGAACATCTTTTCAAACTCCCCATCATCCCACACCACATGCAAGGTGTTGAGTAATGCCACTCTAGATGAGTGTCATGCAGGCAGAACACCTTACTTTCGATGCTGATGTTGCCTGTGGCGATAAGATATCACTTAAACAGTATGATGGCTGGCTGCAGCCTAGGGGTCTATTTAACAGAAGAATAATTTCTAACCACTGATATATCCACACTCCACATTAACAGGCCATCTTGGGGTGAATAATAAATGGGTTAATTTTACCTGGGCATTAAGCAATTCTGGAAAATATTCTACTTCTTTGTTTTATGAAACATAACAGAAATACATGATTACATTCAGTCAGTAATTTTTCAGTCTTAAAGTTAGTGTATTAAATAAATAATGGTTTACATCTCCATAGAATTATTGTAAGCCCTTAAATCCCCAAATTACTGTATTAAGCTCTTTTCATAGCAGCATTTCATTGTTTGAGGCAAGCAGTACTTCTACAAAGTTTCTGAAGCTACATCTTATGTGTTAATGTGAATAAGATACTAGAAAGATGACTTTATATTGGAAAATGTTTACCTAACAGATTAAGTATCATATTCATGTTTTCTTTTTTGTTTTTCACAGAAAACTTGACAATGTTCCTCCATCTGGCATAAAAAGCTTCTAATTATACCACACTAAGCTTGTGTAATTGCTTCTAGCTGGTGTATGGGGTAGTATATATACCTTGCAGTAAAGAAAAATTACTTTCATGAAAACACTGTTGTTACAAGCTCTCTCTGTTGTACGGATTAAAAGGTAGCACACTGTTGCACAGCAGCGCATGGAGAATATCTCCACCCACAACAATGGAGACATGTAGCTGTGAAATTACTTGTACCATAAAACTGATTAGGTTGCTCAGGTAAATAACAGTACTTTCCAGCAGTCTGGTGGTGCAACTGGTACTGCCAGAATTTACAGTTCTCCTTTCAGCTGAATGCTTCTTTAATCTCACTTTCAACAGATAAAATAAGGCAGAGAAATCAGCAAACCAGCAGCTCAGGTTAAAATTAATACCATAGCTACCTTCCTGTATTCATCAACTACAGCATACTTTTGAAAAGCATTCTTCTTTTATTCCTCAGTATCAATACCAGCACAAGGAGCTCTAAAATAATCACTATTCAGATCTATTCAGAGATCATTCCTGAAGTCCAGCTTGACAATATCTCTACAGATAAAACCTCATTGATAATCACTCTGTTAAAGTCAGTCTGACTTGGTCATGCCCAAACTGACTTTTAGCTGTGTTATGTAATATCTTTCTCATTAACTAAAGGTAAAGGACAGCTTTCAAACACATTGTATTGTATCTAGCAAGTAATGCTTCTGTCAAAGTAGCCTTGCTCAGAATTTTGGCAAACAAGGAAGTTGCAGTGATCCCTGTTGCATTCATTATTTTCTGTTCTGTGCCTAGGTCACGTACCAGCACTGCATGGAGAAAATTATGATCATGCAAATGTATGAGCATAAAACTCCATCCAACACAATGAGATATCCATAGTTCGGGAAAAAATTGAAGTGGCAGAAGCAACTTTTGTGTTGCTGTTTTATTACCATTTCCCAGGCTTTCTTTTAAAGGAGAAGACACAAGAAAAATGTTTTTTCTGTTGTGTTTTTTTTTTTTTTTGGACTCAGAAAATGTCAGCAGAGACAGCTGTCATTACAGCCATTAGCTGCATTAACTAGGAGCCAGTCAAAGGGAGGACAGAACTGGCCCCAGGGTAAAGAGAGACTTTACCTATTGCCCTTTTTCAGCTCTGCATAGAATTTTGGGAAGGCAATAAGTTGTGGAAAATTTTAGGGGTATTTCTCATCCACAAAGGGGTGTCAGAGAGGTCTGAACCACTGAAATATGTGCTTCAAATAACATTCGATATCATAGCAAAAGCTGAAGACCTGTAACCTGGGCATATTCTAGAAAATATTAAAGACTCACTATCTTAAGGTCTTTTCCAACCCCAAATATTCTATGATTCTACAATTCTATGATTAACATAGGAGGTGTTAATATTTGCAAAGAGAAAGCTGAAAGAATACTGTGTAGAAAAGTTCTGGCTAATCCAATATAGATTGGCAGCATCTTTGATAGAAATGTACATACATGGCTATAGCAGCATCCGTTCCAATAATTAAATGGCAATCATAGAATCATAGAATTGTTAGGGATGGAAGGGATCTTAAGATCATCTAGTCCCAACCCCTCTGCCATGGGCAGGGACACCTCACACTAAACCATGCCACCCAAGGCTTCGTCCACCACCAGGGATGGAGCACTCACAACCTCCCTGGGCAACCCATTCCAGTGCCTCACCACCCTAACAGGAAAGAATTTCTTCCTTAGATCCAATCTAAACCTCTCCTGTTTAAGTTTGAACCAGTTACCCCTTGTCCTTTCACTACAGTCCCTAATGAAGAGTCCCTCCCCAACATCCCTATATGCCCCCTTCAGATACTGCAAGGCTGCTAGGAAGTCTCCACGCAGCCTTCTCTTCTCCAGGCTGAACAATCCCAACTCTCTCAGCCTGTCTTCGTATGGGAGATACTCCAGTCCCCTGATCATCCTTGTGGCCTCCTCTGGACTTGTTCCAACAGCTCCATGTCCTTTTTATGTTGAGGACACCAGAACTGCACTCAGTACTCCAAGTGAGGTCTCACGAGAGCAGAGCAGGGGCGCAGGATCACCTCCTTTGACCTGCTGGTCACCCTCCTTTTGATGCAGCCCAGGAGACGGTTGGCTCTCTGGGCTGCAAGCACACACTGCAGTTGGCTCATGTTCATTTTCTCATCGACCACCACCAATCAGAGTGAATATCACGTTCTGGATACTGCCATATTCAAAACCACAGATGAGTCACTTCACAGAATACAAAGAAGTTCTGAATCTTTTACACACTCAGTAAACTCTGCCTTAGTGGTAAAAAGCAAGCACTATTATAAATAAGACCATGGTTTATTCCAGATCAAATGAAGCATATTTAAAATAAAGCTCAGTGACAATTTTCCTCAATCACAGTTAGCCAACACCTTGAAATTTGCCTAAATGTGAAAATTGCATAAGAAATATCAAAAAGCTGCACATTATCCAGCTTTTCTCTTAACCTCTAATGGGCACTGATACAATAAAAGTAAAAATGCTCCCTGTTCTTGTTCTGTTTTATTCCTTCCAAAAGCATACTTTAAGGAATACATTATTTTGCACCATACTTGGATGTGTTTATTCATTGCTGTCATAGCAAGATCTGGAGTTCACATAAATACAAGCTCCAAAAGATCTGTTTCTCTAGTATTTCAAATATACATTAATATATTTGGAGTACTTTGGGTGAAAAATAAAAGCATCTAAGTGACATTTGCATCAATGTGAAGTCCTACAGCTTCTTTGCTGTAGGAATAATAAATTACATGTAAAAAAGAGTAGCATGATGAAGAGCCTATTGCGGTTTGTTGTTTATGAATATTAACAAACGCTGGGTAAGAGATGAGATTGCAAGAACGGCTCTCTCACTAAACTGAAAAAAAAAAAAAAAAGAGGACACTTCTGCAGAAATTCAATTTATGGCAAATGGGATCTGCTGGAGACATGATTTAGGTGGACTTATTACATAAAAGCAGGACATGTCAGCTCACTAGTCAGTTAGTGACTGCTTCCCTTCCCCATTTAGAAAAGATACTATAAAATGTGCACATCTAGTTCAAAATCAGTTCAAATCCACATAACCAATATGAGAGAAGTCTGACCACACAGGAATGCTGAGAACAAGATTCGAGCCTACTGCTCTTCATGTGGGTCCATGGTACTGCCATGTCCCAGTGTCTTCAGGCTCCCAAAGGTGTTGGCATGTCCCATTACCTTTATCAAAGCATCCTTCCTCCTGGTTATGCAGCACTTGATGCTCCAATTACCTGTGTTATGAGGCTCCCACTCTATGAGTGGGTGGACTTCAACACTGAGGAGAGAAAGTCGTGCATGTTTGGAAGGTTTCAATGTTCCCTATGAGCCCTTCCTGTGAGAAAGTGCATACTGTTTAAATATCAGACAGTAATCACCGGGAGATGTTCCCATGTGCAAAATGCCATGAGAAGTCAAGATCTATTTTGGAGTAAAGAAATTATGGGTTGTCTTCACCAGGTAGACAGACAAATTCTAACAGCTCCACTAAGCCCAAAATATGTGTAAGATATTAAAAACATATTGTCTTGTAAAGCAGCTCGACACTGAGGATTTTGAAAAGGCTTCACCACTCGGAAAATGCTGAATGGATCAAGTTTAGAGAAGGAGTTAGGTTAATGCAAAACTAAATAAGGAAATGGAGTGATTTTGCTCTCCGTTCAAAAAAATTTAAATGGCAGCATGTTTTCCAAGTTTTACATTAAACAGTCAAGGTAGAATTCACTCCTGGTGTTATAGCTACCTGGATGTAAATGAGGGACAGTATGGATTTGTACCATTTTTGTATGCTTTTTTTTCTGAGGGGAATAAAAACTGGAATACAGTTTCACTGTTAGTCTTTTCTGTCAACACAGTTGGTCAAAAATAGATGAAATGCGTTACACAAATATTTTCAGACTAAGTCCCTTTCCAGGTTACTGTTCAGCAATTGCTGTATGTCCTCCCCCAGAAAGATGCTGATGTGCACTAGGTTTATGACGTGGGTTTTTTTAATGGGTCTAAATGTGTCTTGAGTACAAAAAAGTTTGCTCAAGCCTCTAAGGAGAGCAGATTATTGTCATAATTATTCTGTCCAACAGTAAGTAGCTAAACATTATTTACTAATTTCAGGGTTTGTTTTTCTGAAGTGTATTGATATAGTTCTGATTATTCCTGAAGTTTATATATTTCATACAGTTCTCAAAGACCCAAATTAAGGATAACTGGTATATTTAGGCTGCATATCAGACCCGAAACCAATTAGGTTTATGAACAGACTAGCTCAGCTTTATTGCTTGAAGTAGAACAATGAACAAATTAAATATATTTCCTGTCATCAAAAGGACCTTTCAGATTACAATGCTGTTTTGTGAACAGACTATGAGGGATTCACCAAGCCAGTACACCTGTTTAAATGTTAGCTTTTTGACTTTTAACTTCAATATTAAAACATGAATGTGGCTGTTTCATCTGAGTTTAAAATAATTTCCTCTGAGGTTTTGATAACTCTAAATACAAATTTTAGCCAACCACAATATGCGTTTGTCAGATGATCTAGCAACATCATTATGTTACAGATTGACTATAGGATACAACCTATTCCTCATCAGAACTTTAACACTTTCTGTGTGCTCACCACCTCCCAGGACTCAAGATCCTTGCATATCTGTTAATCCCTGACTGATCCATACTTTCATGCAAGTGGAAATATGTACTTCAAGAAGCCCTGTTGCATCCTACAGCTCACCCTGCTTGCTCAATACATGGCGAATGAATCAGTAGATTTTCAAAAGCATGCAGCACAAGAAAGCTAGGTCACACACTGAAGCTATGAATATCCCACCCCAGAATCATTTTCACCACAATGAGGCAACTTGTTAAAGAGCCAATAATGAAAGTAATACCTAATCAATATTCAATTTGCAAGTCTTGCTACTGCAATTTTTACAGACATGGACATGTTTTCTTTGATGATCTCTTTGTGCTACATGTTGTGATGTGTTTTGGTTTGAAACACCTTTTTTTGGAAATAACAAAGGAAGAGATCGATTATTTTGAAAGTATCTTAAAACTATTTACTAGCAGTATGATAGATTTTGTGTTTAATATGTGCTCAGGATCTGATTATATCCCCAGCAGCTAACATAAGTACTTTGAATGCATGTATATATGCATGTATAATGCTATGCTACAATGATTTTGAGAGCTGGTCTTGAATGTTGAAGTGCTTTGTACAATATATTGGCTAAAACTATCTGAGAGAATTTTTATGGACGTTTACAGGAATATGAGAAAATTAATGGAAAGAGTGCAGCTGAAACAAATAAATAAAAGGTTCTTTAAACGTGTAGCTCCAAATTCAGTTCCAAGACAGAGATGTTTCTGAAACATGTGCACACACCCACTCACCCTTAAAGCAACGTTAATAAGCACCTCTATCCTAGCTGACAGCAGCCAAACAGTCTCAATTGCAAACCACCCCCAATTACATTAACAGAAACATGAGCAATCCATACCGAGGAATACATGAGTCAGTAATGATGTGAAATTACACAGTGGCTCCCTAAAATAGTGACCTTTAGTTCATGAACTAAGCTTGCCACATCCATTGTAATTTTGTTTTAAATCCACTGTCTCGTTGTTATAGTTTAACCTTGTCAGCCAAGACAGTGCATGACTGGCTATCTCAGTGCTACAAAAGCTAAAGCCAGTAGATCTCTATTTTTGGATCTTGCATAGCATTAAAAGTTTTTAACTACTTGGGAATTGCAGTTTGAAACACGTCAATATATAAGCGGCTGAAAAGAATACCTTCTCTTCTGTAACTCCAGTTCACATAAATTGATTTTCCTTTCTCCCAGGTAGGTCAGGATTACTGTCATATATAAACTGCATTAGCCATAGCCAAGACTGAAGAAAAGTGAGGTAGAGGTATTTAACAAACAACTTCCTATTTTGAGAGTACTCTTGAGTCAGTGTCTACAACATGCCCTGCTAAAGCTGGAATCACGTCATTCAATCCCTTATGAAAATTAACCAAATTCCATTTTAAAGTATCAAGCATTATTATTTTGCCACTACCCTGCAAAGATTGAAAGAAACTTCTCTTTTTATTCATAACAGGTTTGTATTTATTTCTCCTTGAAATAACATTTGAAAGTACATGTAGGTCTATTCAATGCCCATTACTGCAAACTACAAGAACCCAATTTCTTTGTAGGATTAATTCCTCAGAATATAACCTGGAATTCTGATTTCCTTTTCAGTATTCCAGTTCTCACAGCTGTCTATTTTTTCTGTACTGTATTTCAATTCTCTACCTGTTGAAAAAAACTCAGGTTTTGTCACCAGAATAATTTGTTAGCATACGCATAGCAGAATTTCAGTAAAAATATCAATTAAGGTCTTTCAGACTTCATCCATCCTTCCATGTAACTGTCATTTCCCTCTTCAGTTTGTTCTTTGCTTAATTCAACATTTGCCCCACTCCTCAACTGTCCAAAACAGAATAAAATAAGTTAGGGCAAACTGCAAGCAATACTGAGACTAAGGAATTAAAATTACCAAGATCTCATTTTCAGTTTGCATGCAAAAATCCCTTGAATGAAGAGATTTGCACTACTGGGAGTGCAGTTGCTCTGAAACACGAAATATTAAAATACCACTGCGACTGCTGTTGAGGACTTCAATCAATTCTTACCAATTCACAGTCATTTCATGTGCCTACACACGGACACCCCCATACACAAATAAAACAGTGAAAAACTTCAAGCATTTGGAGAAAAGCAAACAAGCAAACAAATAAAATCCAGAACTATGAGTAGTGTTTATGGGTAGCAATAAGATTTATGAGATCCTTCAGACTACTCTTCATAAAATATATTGGTTCACTCATCCTTCATGTAAACCATGAATTACTGCTTCCCACTGATAGACTTCTGAAATGAGCTTGAGACAGTGACTGCCTTAGAAACACACTCTGGCTAGTATTAAACTATTTGTCCCCTAAAGCTGCCAGGCTTCACCCTGCTGTGCTGAACTGTACTGTCACGAGTAAGCAGAGAAAACAGCTACTTCAGTGATGCAGCAGTTGCTGCAAAATGACTAACCAAGATTTCAAGCAGTCTAAACTCATATATAGAATGCCTTCAAAAATAGCCTGCCATATTGAGATGTCTTACTGGACTATTTCTGAAATAACTCACAATTTTCATATTGCAGCTCCTGTCCCAGTATCTAAAGTTCTGCCTCTCAAAATATGCTGAATTGAAGGCAAAGCTAACAAAATAAATACTCCTAAACTTATCTCAATCTTTTAGATTCTGTAAATAGAAAAATGTGAAAAAGTCTGTTCATTTTGTCAAGCAATTGTTCTGTTATATTCCTTTATAGGTATTGTACATCTATACCTTTTTATTACTAGTAATTACAATATATTAACATTCCTCTCAATAAAAATATCATTATTTTGTTATAGGAATGCCTAGCATATGACTGGAAGATTTCTTAAGAGGATTTTCAACAGCTGACTCAATCAACATATTTTCTTAATGAAATTAAAATGCCAGTCATTTCATCCCAAGCCAACAAGCAATTTTGTGTTACTTGAAATGAGAAGTTCCATTTTAGGTTTTCATTAAGAGTTCTTAATTTTTAATTAAAACTAAGGTCCACTTTGATACAATGCCTTATTGGTTTGAAAACTCATGTCTAGTTTTAAAAGTATCAAGAAGAAACATGAAGGATTTTGATACTTTATCTAGCTACCCCCACATTTTTTTTTTTTTTTTTTTTTTTTTTTTTTTTTTTTTTTTAAAAATTTTTTTTTGGGGTTTTTTTTTTTTTTTTTTTTAGTGGGACATAAGTACCTGCTTTTTGGACCTGCACTGCA